>JARHVA010002380.1:0-72500 GCA_037957365.1 Torreya grandis | reverse complement strand
GTGTAGGACAAGTCAAAGAATTAACAATGCACATGAGATTTACAAGTGGCACAAGTACAAGGGAATTTAATTAAATTTATTATAAGGAATGAAAGGTTACCAATTTTCATAACCTCAAGAGTTTTTAGCAAGATCTAACAGTGACCACTACAACATAAAGACCTAGTTAATCCATAGAGATCGATGAAGCATGTTTGTCCACAATTGATAAGAAGAAACAAGATGATGACAAGTGATCAATATTTAAAAAGTGATTAAAGGTAAACTCTGAGCTAATTTTGAAGGAGATCAATGTTGTGTATTCATTTAATCTCTAAGAGGGCATGAGATGTTGGAAAAGTGTTTTAAGTTTAAAATTTTCTCAGTGACCATTGGATTTCAAATATTCAATTTTTTGAGGGAGAAATGTGATTATTATTTTTCTCATATATTTTGATTCAGGATGAATTCAAAGGTGTAGTAAAAATAAAAGATGTATAGGACTTCAAACTACATCTAGATAACCTAGTTTTAAGGTCTAAATGTTTGTACAGTCAAAGCAATTAAGCTCCAAAATTGATTATGTGTTCATTCATGCTCTGCAAGTAACCCAAGAAGGGTAATAGAGTTATTAGTGATGGTATTTTTATTTTTAAAGGGCACCAAGATATTTGAGATCATTTTAGACTCCATAAGGATCATCTATATGGGTTTTGGAGGGTTGACCAATCCATATTTAGTATGAATAAATTCTTATAAGGTGACTATGTGTTTGTTAATGGTGGTTGTGTTCACAAAGTGTTGTTTGAATGAATTTAGATTTAGCATATGGGTTTTGTGATGGTTGTTATAATTTGAGGAGGACCTATATATTATGTGGAATGGTTCCATGTATTTGAAAGTGTTCTTATGTTCTTAGTTTACTCAGATAAGTGTGAAATATGTGAATGGGTCTTCATAGGACATAAAAGGTGACTTAGGCATATTTGAAAGAGGGTTATGGTTAATGGTGACCCATGTTAGATGATTTAAATGTGATGTCATGTGTTATGGCCAAAAATTAAGGTTGTGATCATAATAATCATGAAGACTCTATAAAAGGTGAAACCAAATGTGATGGTTTCAAATCTTGTGGAATAGACTTGTGAGACCTGAGAGAAAAGGCATATATGAGAGTTGTAGAGCAAAGAAAAGTGTGTGTGCCTAGTGGATAAGGTGTACAATATAGTGGGTTGATGACTGTGTATGACCTATAGGTTATATTTATAATGTCAAAGATATTACTTCTATAGGTTTGAATATTGAGAATGAGAAAAGGATAAATAATGTCTATGTGAGCTTGGTGGTTGATTTCAGAAACAAATTAGAGTGTGGACTATGTATTATTGAATATAGCTCATATAAATTATATCTCCATTAGATTTTTAGAAAATTAGTGATCAAGAGATGTTCTTTTCATAGGTGTTGGGAGGGTGCTCAACATCTAGCTTAGAAGGACTTGACCAACAGGTGGTCAGAAGGACATGATCATACTAAGGGTAGGTGATCCTTGTGAAATAGGTATTTTATTAAATCTAGTTAGAAGCACTTGAACAATAGGTGGTCAAAAGGACTTGATCATCCTAGGGATAGGTACTCCTTTTTAAATAGGTGTTTCACTAAATTCTAGTTAGAAGGACTTGACTAGTCTTATGTTTGTGATAATATTATAGGATAAGTATTCCATGGTTTATAGGCTTGATAGTGGCTTTTATACCCCAAGAGGGTTTTACACATAGAAATTGTGTTGTGTGTATGATTTTACATTATCTATTATTTGTTTTTATGAATGACTTATATATTATATGAATGTTTGGGGTAATTGAATAAGGGTTTGAAAGGATTAGAATTGAAGTTGAATTATATTTCATCACTGATTCACCCCATATTGATTATACCTATAAAAAGGAAACCAATGTCATAATAAAGTATTATCCTACTCATTCTTTATCAGTTTAATTATGTTGAGCCAAAAGTGCACCAAGGCATGCTGAGTCACTAATATGTAAAGTAACAATGGTTTTCCTAGTGTTTAAAGGGATAGCTCTGATGGATTAGCTAAATATGATTTTATTGATAAAATTCATCTTGAAAATACTTTTTCCATTGGAATTAAGTATCTATCTTAAAGATATGTGTGAAGGGATGACAATGGCTTGTAATTTTTGAAATGAGTCGGTGAATCACTTAAATTTTTACTTGAAAACTATGTAGTTTTTTTAGATTAGATGGTGAAATAATTTATATCATATAATTGACATTATATGGGTCTACCTCAATACCCCACCTAGAAATAATGAAAAATAATAATTTTCATGATGTGATGCCAAAGACACACTTTGTGGGATTTTATCTGACATTGTATTATTAAGATTGTTCGAATATTCTTTGTAAAATTATTAGATGGTCTACTCTTGCTTTACAATTTTTTTGGATTTCATCCACATAATCTTCCATAATATCATGCATCATGTCATGAAAGATAATAGTCATGTCTCTTTGATAATTAGCACCAACATTATTCAATCCAAAATGCATGACCTAATAACAAATGTTTCTTATTGGGTAGTGAATGATTTTTATGTTATTTATCAGATGTTGTCTTGATTTGATTGTATTAAAAAAATACAATAATAAGTGATAGCATCTCATAAATTTTATTAGAGTCAACAATCATATAAATATTAAGAAATGTAAAATACTCCTTTAGATAAGCCTTGTTGATGTTTCTAAAATTAGTGAAAATACATATTCTATAGGGTTTCATGGTGGTAGGGATGATGTTCTAAATCCATTTACAATAACAAATAGGTATGATGAGCTCAACATCAAACATTTTTTTGAGTTTATTCTTAACCAAAATGAAAATATGTGGATGCATGTTCCACAATTTATTTTTGATAGTCTTGGCATCTGGATACACCATAAGATGATGAATGACCAAGGATGGGTCCAATCTAGGCATATCAAAATACAACCATGAAAAATATCATTGAAATCATTAATAATGTTGATAATGATACCTAGATCATCTTCAATAAGATATGCACCAAGTTTAATGATGTGTAGATTATCCTTAGTACCAAGGTTGACATCAATGGTGTCCTCTACAAGCAATGTGGAACCATCCTCCAACAAAGTAAGTACTAAAGGGAATTGATAATATTCCTCTGATTATGGCCTAATTCGTTCATCAATCTCACCCATATAAGAATAATTAGAATCATTCATTTCATGCAATGACCAATATTTGGATGTCTGCAAAGATTCTCAAATTAATTGTTCAAATGTGCACCACTCTTTAGGACTAACATTAGAATTGAAAATGATATGGGGATTTATAGGACTCTATGCTTTCTTGTGAAGAGAGTGTAATTAATAATCCAGTGATACCTCAAAAATGTTTTCACCAATGAAAATGTGTTTATTTTTATTTTTTTCACTATCTAATAGTGCCTTAGATAGGTTTCCACTAGAGGACATTAATTCTTTTATGTTCTTTATTTTCTTGACTAAAGAAGGCCACCTATTCCCCAAAGTAGGTAGTAGAGTCGAGATTGATTTAAAATCTCTTCTTATGGTCCCCAAGATGGAACCATATCTAAACCCGAAAAATTATATAATTGGCTCATCAATATAAAAACCATCTAAAGGTATGTGATCTTGTTGGTCCTAGTTGATGAGGTTAGGATATTGAAGGTATAAATAAATGGTTAGGATAGATTTGGTCTCAATTTTTTTTATATTAGTGATCTCATTGTATATTATATAGAAGGACTTTGTGTCATTGTCAATAAATTTTTCATTAGACGTCATAGTTGTATCACTTTCAAGATAATAGGAGTCCCCTCTAAGTGGTTTGTAGTTGATGCCATGATTTCTTTCATGCCAAGTAGATGAGATAGGATAAGAAATTATTTGGTCATTTTCTCCCAAGCCTGTACCCTTATATTTTACCCTTTCTAAAATATTTATAATGATAGGATATTTTTCATAACATGAAGCTAGTCCATAACCATATAGCCATAAATCACTAGGATTTTTTAGCTATTCATTATTAAGAAGACCATTCTTGGAAAATGAAATAGAACATACCTTGTATGAGTTGACCTTATTTATCCATACCATGTTGGGCCTACCATAGGTTTTTTGGGATAATAAAATCTTTAAAATGTGGATATAATATTTTAATTAATATAATTCATAACCTTTATCTTTGATTGTGAAGTTTATAGATGCTTTTCGATGGTGATTATTCTCTGTAGACAAGAGTTCATCTACATGAATGTAAGTTGATCTGGGATTTTTAAGAACATTTTTATCCTTTTCATGGTAATATTATAAAATAGGAAAATGATGGGTGTGGTAATGTTCAATGTCCAACATCTTAAAATAATGATAAACTTGTGTATCACATGGGATTATGACCTCCATACCAAAGAGTGGGAATTTAAAACATTAAGGTAAAGTGAAAGGAATGACATGCATGCCATGAATCCATAGATGATCGAGAAGGTGATTATATGACATCTAAATGTCAAGGACATAGAATAGCATTGGATGTGTGGCAGAACTGATTGGGAGTACAACAAGTGCCAACTGATTATTTCTCAACATTGTCATATCCCTTGATAGTAATAATTTTTGCTTCCATGTTTGATTATGAATACTCAGGGTGTTTAACCAACTTGAGTGTGTAAATGTTTAATGTTGACCAATTGTCTATGAGTAATCACTTGATTTTGGTTTTGGAAATAATCAACTGCAAGTATATAGGATTATTATGGAATGGTCCCACAAGTGAAATATCACTTTAACCAAAGGTGATTTGTTAACTTGAGGAAAAATATCATATTAAGGCTTGGAATTGTGAAGGGTTAATGTTTCTAGGAAATTTTGATTTCTTTAGAGTTTGGTGTAAGATGTCCTTATGAACAGAGGATGTTCATAAAGATCCAAAATGGAAATTTGTGTAGGAGTATTATCCAACTATTTTATAAGGTCACATTACTTTTTAGTTATGTATGTCGATGGTTTTGATTTGGAAATGGAAGGATTTAGGATGCAACTATGGGATTTTTATATGGAGGGTCCTTGAATTATGGTATTTGAGTGTCGAGTAGTAATAACACATTCTCAGGCTTGGATGATATTACTATATTGGGATGTAGAAGGTCCAAGGATAATAACTCTAGCACATTGAGTTGTTCTAGATTGATGATTGGAATTAATTTTGATAATGGCCACAACATTTCATAGTTATGTGGAGTATTGATATAGTCCACATGATTGGTGTTAGATAATTTAATGACTAATTGGTGATTATTTAACCCTTAGTCTATATTGGTGATTTAATAAATAATAGTAATATATTATTTATTAACAAGAGGTGGAAACCTCATGAAAATAAATAACATTATTATAATTATTTAATAGTTAGCAATATTTTATTTAGTGACTCTTCAAGATGGTTGGACCCATTATTCACAATGGTCACCTCCCTTAAAAATTCAATATAAAATAGGGTTTACCCATACTAGTTAATTAATATTCATGGGATTCTTTAGGGTAATTTATTCAAGACCTTTGTGAAGGTTATTTTGGAGAGGATAAGTGAGAAGAGAAGTTATATTTGGTTAAAATTGTTTCTCAATATATGAAAATCACTTTTGATGTGTTTTTTACCTCGTAGAGGTTTTACCATGATAAATATTGTCTTTGTGTTATTTAATCTATGTGATATTCTTTGATTTCAACTACATTTATATATCATATTTATGCATCTGTATTCCTACATGAATTCTATCATGGTATCAAAGCTTGATGATGATTTGATTGATTAACAAGACTATTGATCATTGGAGACATCAATCAAAGCAATTAGGACTATTGGAAATAAATATTAAGGAAAAATTAATATTTTTAAAGAAATGATATGACCTTAAAATGATTCTAAATTTTAATTCTTTAATCAATATTATTTTCTTGGCCATCCTTGGAGGTTTGTGGATCAATGTAATGCATTCTAAGACAAACTTGAGTACTCATATGTGTTATTCAAGTCTCAAATAATTTTTTTGAAGATTTTTGCTGTCAAAAAGTACCATTTTCAGATTTGTATAGATCATAGAAGGAAGAAAATCATAAATACATTATTTTTATCATTCTTCAGGAGATTTTGGTGCTCTAAAAGGTCATTGTATGCATATATAAGCAACCCAAATTAATTTTTGAGGCTTGAGAAGCTTTCATTAAGCCTCCTAAATTTTTATTGATCCTCTTCAATCCCATTTTACAGCCAATATGTGTGAAATAACAAATTATCCACCAAAAATTTCTTTTTAAAGCTTGTTCTGGCACTGACAGACAATTTAAGGAGGATTCTAAAATTTTAATCCATTTGGAAGCTTGTATAATTTATTGTGACCATTTTCTCACCTACAGGAGTGCCATAACAATCCATAGAGAAATAAAAAGGCTAGTATTAAATATTTAAATATAAATTTAAATATTTGATTTAATTAAATCTTAATTTTTTCATCCAACCCTGGGTCCCACCTTGGGAAATACTTTTTTTAATCCAAAAATTTTAAAAATAATAATTTATTTAATTTTTGAATTTACACAGAACATATATATTTATTTTATTTTAAAAAAATTATATAAAACATATAAATATAAATTAGTGCATGTAAAATATCAAGTAAACTCCTAGAAGGGTTGGTAGCTTTCATTTTTTTAAGAACTTGTCACGAGGGAGGTCATGTGTTCAAATCCCCTCTAAAATTCATTTATTTATTTTTTGAAATTTATAAAAGTAAAATCAATTAAATTAGTTTTAATTTCATTTTGATTTGTGTTCCATGATTCATGTGTTCAAAACCCTAGTTAACTTGTCAAACTTGTTTTGACTTTTGACCTAGTGAATATTCTATGTATGCATCTATATTCCTATATGGATTCTATAAATTGACTTGTTTTTTTTACCATGGTGGTGATCTTGATTTTGATATTGTTGATTATTTTGATTATGTTTTGGGAATGGATCCTTAAAAATTCCCATATCTTAATTATGTGATGTAGATACATTATTGTCACACTTGATATCACCATGATTTAATAGATCATAAATGTAGTGTTTGAGCCACATACATAGATAAATGCCATGACCTATAATATGATGATACTCAGTATTCATCATCCTTATACCATTGTGTCTTAGCTTGTCCTGGCTCAAAAGGTTTTGATTATGGTAAAACAATAATGTTTTCTACAACAAGTTGCTGGAAAATTGATAATATGGGTTCTCCAAGGGCTTCAAGGATCCTCCTTTGATATGGAGTATTGACATGTGTTATCTTAAGAGTAAATTTTTTGGTCTTTTAGACATTATGAACATGTCTTTTTTGAACATTATGCACATGTTTAGAATCTATAAATCCATCACCCACTACATTAAAGAAATTGTATTTTTTTAATTTTCACTAGAGTAATATCATGAGATTGGGGTATAGTGTATTTAGAGATAAATTTGAATAAACCTTTCTTAATTAGTGATTTTTAAATTTTCAATCCTTTTTTGATGGTCTCATTTAATGTATTGGCATATTATAATTTTACATGATAGTGTATTTCATGATTGATATTTTAGATAAAAATATATGGTAATAAGTGTTTAGGAAATGAATGAGGAAATAAGCTAGCCAAATTATTCCATCATTGTTGAAAGGATGAGAAGCTTTCCCCATTTTTATGTTTGGAGTTGAAAAGGTCCATTAATTTCAAATTGTGTTCTATGTTTTATGAAATTTTTAGCACAAAATGTTCTCATAGGTCTACAAATGTAATGATGGATTCTTTAGGAAAACGGAATAACTAATCCAAATCTTGGCCACCCAGGCATCGAGGAGATAAATTTAGAAATAACATGTGATTATGTGCCACTTCTTGAAAAACCATGAAAAAATATCTAAGTTGGTCTCATGGTATCCTTTTCCTTTATATTTAAAAAATTTTGGTATCTCAAAGTGAGAGGGAAATATGATTTTTAAAATAATTTCATCAAATGGATAATGGCATAGCTCCTTGAACTTGAAATTTATGTTTTGTCTCCCTACCTATAATATATGAAGAGTAATTTTCATCTCTTTCTACTATTAAATTGGAGTGATTGGAGATGTATTTAATCCATGTTGATGGGTGAATAAATACTGAGTGGGGTTGATGATCTAATTAGGATAAAAATGTAAATTGGCATTGGATTTAGGGGGTATGTACACCCTATTTCCAACTTTAGAATTATTGTGTAATTGTTGTTTATTGGATGATAATATTTAGTTATATGATTTGGCCACTAATGTTTAGGCTAAAGTATTTATAATTTTTCCAACTTGATAAAGTCGATCGATTATGACTCTATGTGGGTCTTAAGAAGACTGCTCTACTAAATTTTATTTTACTTGTTTAGTAGCTTCATTATTAAAATGGAGGTTTTTAGTATGATCTTGATCTTCATCAATGTGATAAATTGTAGTGGCTTATTCATGGTCATGGACCTCTTGGTATTATGTACAAGCTAGGTGTGTAGAGTTTCTTACAATATACATGGAATTATTTACCTAGGCCATATGTGACATGATTTGACCTTTATTTTGATAGATATATTATTGTAGGTTGGATTTTCTTTGATCCATTTTGAACCACTAGATAGTATTATCTTGATCATATATAATTTGATCAACATCACTATCAATGTGACTATCATGTTTTTGATGTGGAGGGAATTGACTATTACTAAAACTAATTTCAACTAAGGGATGGTTACCCAAATTTGAATTACAAATTCTATTATCTATAGTTTGGATCCTAAGAAAATGTGCCATGGATGATAGGATCAATGTGAAATACAATTTAGTTTTATGGACTTGAATGTGGATTTTAATTCTACAAATGTTTGGTTTGGTGATGATTTATTTTGGTCAACTTTCAATTTTAATTAGGAAAAACAATGTTAATGCACACATAAAAAATAAATCAAACAAACCCATGAGTTAGGATAATAATTGCAAGCAAAACCAAATAGAAAAATAATGATCTAAAAAATGTATTGAATAATTTGTGGGCTTTTAGTTCTACTTGTTTGTCTATTGGATAGTGATGGCCCAATGTTTTAGAACACTAATTATAGAGTATTGTATTCTTCTATCCCACTAAAATTAATTTCAAAGGTATATTGAGAGTTACTTCATGTGGCTAATCACTTATCAATCCACCAAAAATTGAATGGTGAAAATGGATTTTGAAGGGTTAAAATTGTGTATAAAACTTTTTTGATGGTCCTTGATATACCTTACGATATGTGAGGCTAAAAAATCTATAAAATAAAAAATTCAACAATGGGCCACTCGCAGGAGGGTCTTACCACTTCAAGTATAACATTTTTAGTTAAGTGATACCAAAATTTTTTTTTTTTGAGGGTGAAGTATTATAGCTTAGTGTCAGAAATAAATCCTTTGCTTTCATGAAACCCTTTATGGGGAATTTAACTATGCTCTAATGAAAATTTCCCTCATTTTATATGGCTTGTTGAATGTATGAGGTTTGTACATATGTTTGGTATCAATTCCCAATTTTTTTCCATTAATGACTCATAAGAAGGTGAACAAATCCATCCCATATAGCCAAAATAAAAGGATCAACACTTTTTTTGGCTTCTAAAGTTCGTCACTAATGTGACAACGAGGGAAGTGCATGTACAAGAGAAATAAAGGTAAAAAAATCACAATGTTTCTTTTGATTTAGGAATATCTTCACTAAAGTGAAACCAAGGAAAGAGAATACATGAGATTTATGACACAAGTAATTTTTTAACGAAAATAAATTGCTTAATTAAACAAACAAGTAATCAAGTAATTTGTGTGTTTTTTATCACCCAAAATCCCACAATGGGGTAAGGGGAGAGCACACACACTCCAAATTAATAAAAACATAGAAAATAAACACTTAATAAATGAAATATAAAAATTATTTTTAGAGCACCAAACTTAAATGTTGAGTTCACTTTAATTACAAAAATCTAAGTGTGTTTGTAAAATGAATGTTTGTTTTGTTTAGTCTTTCATAGGTAGAATAAGCAAATAAAATAATTAGTAGTTTGGTGGAATATATTTGGAAAATGAAACCTAAAAACAAAATATTTTAAAATTTAAACCAAATAATAATTAAAAAAATGGAAATTAAAATGTTAAATAAAAAAACTACAAACTAACAAGTTAGAAAACAAAAACAAAAATAAAAAAAGTGTCAATCATTAGTTTAGTGATATCTCCTAAACCAAAAATTAGAATATTATGAAATTCATAAAATATATTTTAAAGCTAGATATGAACCAACGTATAAATAATCAGAGAAACCCAATTTATTAACTAAAAGATATAACTATTTTAATAGTTATTTTTTTTTTTATAAAAATGACAATCACTAAATTAGCCATATCTCCTAAATTATAAATTGAATTTAAATGAAATTTTTGGATGTTGTTGTTAAGAATAAAATGCACAACCCTATAGAAAGTTAGGATAAAATAGTTTAAATATTTAAATATATAATTATTTTAACATCCATTCTAAAAATATAAGAAACCCGCAATGACAAAGATTATTTGTTTTGAGAAGAGCATTTTTTTGCTTCCAAAGATGATTTGGGGTTTGTGAGTCCCACCAAGTTTACTAAAATATAACAAAAGAATGGTTTTTTTGTATTATTATAAATAAAAAATCAATTGAAAAGTAATTAAATAAATTCAAATGTACTTTAAATGAGTTATCTAAAAATAGAATTGTAGTCATTTAAATGTGAAAATTGGTAACTTGAGTGTGGATTGACACCCAACACATAGGTCCCTCTTTCTTTCTCTCATGACTCTCATAGGCATATTTTCACTAATTCTTAGTTATCCATATCCTTCCAAATAATGATTCCCCTTCCTCTAGGTAGCATTTCCAATGAGGATTCCATCCCCTTGGGTCCTATTCCTTTACGACAATAGTGCCTAACTTGGACTATAGTGTCAGACCCTAGGGTGTATATTTATAGAACTCCTATCCAAGTGTATTTTTACCATCAATGGTCATTTCCTTCTGGTTCTTATCCTCCTTCTTGTCAGCCTAATATGAATACATTTGACCCATGACCACTATATCCATATAAAATCCCATTCAAAGTTCATTTAGAAGGTGTTGTAAAATATCACAAAGTAAGAAAGAATACAAACAAGAATACTCAATCATACTTCACTATTCTATGCATATAGCCATCTAATATATCTACAAGCACATCCAAATCCTTACATTAGTCCCTAGCCACCTCAAGCATACCCAGTTTAACACTATGCATCTTCATATATAATATTGCACAACACACATCAAGTGGAAGAACTACATATGGCTTGATCCCTCTCTGAAGTATTGCTATGTAGGTAGCATTCCCACACAAGGGGTGTGGATACATGTTCAGTGCATCTTACACATAATAACCCCCCATATTTTCCAAACTTTGGCAAAACTCAATGGAGTCTAGGGTTTATAGACTAAATCAGATCTATAGGGAGTTTTATAGACATCTAATAGTCAAAATTTCATAGGCAAGCTTACACAAACATAATGAACAAAACCTAGAAAGTTCAAATCTCTTGGATAATAGTGGGAAAAGAGAATTATAGGACTAGACCCTAGGGTGTTATAATTTTTCACTCCTATCCTTTTATAAAATTAATTCTAGTTCCTAATTTGAGATATTGTCCCAACCTTGCATAGTGAATTTTGGACCCTATAATAGCCATCTCAGTCAGTTTATAGCTAGGTCTTATTTTATTCACATTTATTATTATTTATAGAAAGGTTATAAACATAGTTAAATTATAAAAATAAATATCTTAATTATCCTTATATTATTTAATAATTTAATTAATTCATGCCCTTAACTAAATTAGGAATAGGATTCCAATATTCCCAAAACTATTAAATTATTTAAAGAACCTGACTTCATTTGTGCATAAAAACCTTAAAAACCCTAGAGAAAATTCATTTGATTTTTCTAGAATTTTTTTTATTTTTTCTTCAATATTTAAATAAAAAACCTACATTTAAATTTTTAAATTTACCTTATTAATTTAAAAAAAAATTATTCCAAACCCTAGTTGAATTTACTAGGTTATTTTAGGCACCAAAACCCTAGGAACCCTAGGAATAATTTCTTGATAATTTTTGAATTTTTTTTTAAATTTTTTACTTGCATATTTAAATCATAAATTAACTTTAATTTTTAAAACTATATAGTAATTTAAAAAATATATTTTCTTCTAAACCCTAGTTGTATATACTAGGTCTCTTTAAATCAAGAATTTTTTCCATTATTTTTTTGATTTTTACCTGCATATTTAAATAATAAATTTGCATTAATTTTTTAAAAAAAATTTAGTAATTTAAAAAAAGAAATTCAAACCCTAGTTGCCTATACTAGGTCCCAATTATTTTTCCAATATTTTTTTATTTTTCTTCCATATTTAAATCATAATTTCTCAGTTAATTTTTAAAAATTTACCATAATAATTTTAAAAATAATTTCTCTCAAACCCAAGTTGAATTTAATAGGTTCCTTTATTTTTGAGGTATCACCTTACAAATTTTACATTAAATTACAAATGGATCTTACTCATTTCAAAACATTTCTGGCAAATAATAAAGAATTCATACTAGGTCCTATCATGTATATGAATGATGAAGTTTACCATATGCTAATGCAATTCTTCATTATGGTATTTTCATTATTATTTATCAATATATGGAATGATATTAAGCAAGCTACTGCTAAACATGTTAAGATCCATTTCCTTCAAATAAATGTTTACCTTTCTCTAATACAAGGTTTCATTACATACTTTTTATCTCTCATATGGAAAAATTTTCAAAGTTATCTTGATAAACATATTAGAAATATAATATCACATGTCAAAATTCTTTATGCATTGGTGAAAAAAATACAATGTCTCTATCTCTTTCTTTATATCTCTCATACAGAAAAATTTTCAAGTATATCTTGTTAAACATGTTAGAAATATCATGTTACAAGTCAATTTTTTTATACTATAGTGCAAAGTTTCATGTTGTATATCCCTTGTTTGCTATATCTCATGTGGAATATTCTTTATAGTCTTATTATATTTAGATTATAACTCCAATTACATGCATATAATCCCACATGTGAAAAATCCTTACATACTTATAGGATCCATTACATATGCTAACAACAACCTGTCAAGTTTCAATGTCATATCTTATGCACAATAAAGAATTCCTTTCTCATCCTCTCCCCAAGAGGGTGATAGCTACTTTCCCTCTAACCAGGTCCATGCTATCACCCCTATAAAAGGTGAGTTAGCCTATATTATTGTTCCTAATTCATACACTCATCCTATAGTTTCTTCAAACCCTCTTTAACATATGTTCTTACATGTTCAATCAGAAGCAACTAGGGTTTGTACTTATGAGACTCTAAGGGATAAAATCACTAGTATGAGAAAGTTAATTTTAGATTTACAAAAATAAAATAATCTATTACATGAAAAGATGATAACATTGGAAAATAGGATTATAATATAAAATCGTCAAAGGCACCCAGTGCCATTCATGTATATGTACCTTCACCTAGTCAATTGGTCGCAAGCAATGTTACATATCAAAATAAGAAATCACAAAAAAATAAATCTATAACCAGTGATTCAAAAAAAATTCAAAGATCAAATAAGATTTAAAGTGAGGTACTAAGGAAAATGATGAAATATAATTTGATCAAACTACCTCCTCTACATCAAATGAGAAGATCGAGATATTATTTTGCATATCATAGAATGCATGGGCATCACACAAATTCATGTTTTACATTGAAATAACATATACAATAGATAATTTATAATGAGGACCTTATATAAGGTAAATCAATCAAGCAATCCATAGTGACATAGGAACATATGCACAAAGGGTCAAATTCAAAAATAGTATAAAAGTGGTTACCAAAGCATAACACAAAACAATAAAAGGATAAAAAATCAAAATCAAAGAAAAAAATAATACTACAAACATAGGTACAACATGAAAAATATACAAATCTACCTCTCCAAAATGAAGATCTACTTTTAAAGCAGTATGGGTTTGGTCAAAAATACCTACAATAGCCTTATTATCAAGGTCAAGGGTTGAGAAAGCATGCTCAAGGCATCACTACTCATATTATAGTAGTCAATAATGTTTTTCACCAAGGTTTGGGATTTATTGAACATCCTAAGGAAAATCACTCATAGAAATAATTTATCAAAGGAAAAGATCTAGATACAACAAAAGCCAACACTAGCATTCCATTGGTTTAATATCAAGATGGTGGTGTGAGCAGAATAATATGGGTTATTATGATTTCTAAGATACCAATAATGAATCCAAATATTTAGAGTCATGTTCATAGCCATTTCTTCATGCTTCAAAATCATGCATGGTTGCTTTTTTTAATACAAGACAACATGGTAGGGAGTATCTTTTGAGACTCATCAGTTAGTATGATTTATTCTTAGTTTTCTTGTACATAATTATTCAAATTATATTATATATAGTTTTTTATGATTACTTTTGCATAGCTTATTTTCATTTTTTTTTACATAGTCTCATTATGATTGATTGCACATAAGTCATATCAAAAATACCAAAAACATTTCAATATTTCAAAATACCAAAAATAATATAAAATTTAAAAAATCCAAAAACATTTAAATATTTCAAAATACCAAAAATAATATAAAATTTAAAAAATCCAAAAACATTTCAATTGTATGTATCATCCATGCTTTACATTTCTACTATCATTCTAAACTTACATTTGTTGTTCTATGCTACTATTTGTTGATTTATCTATATTACCATGATTCACTTGATATTCTTTGAGTGTGTACAGTGACATCTAGATCCTTGATTGATTCACCCTACCCATTGAGGGGGCATCCTAATTATACATTTGAGACATAAACCAATATATCTATCCCCTAGGGGTATCTTCTACATGACTACACCATCCAGGCTATGTCATTCCTACACCACATAATTTAGTTATCATGTTGATGTACATTACATTCTAGATTACACAGATTATTTTATCAAAACTCATTAGTATATATCACTTGGGTATATATTAGCATATACCTAGTATTGTACTCCATGTCTTTCATACTTTCACTTCTTTCTTTGATTAGTTAGATTTGATTGTATTTATAGCATATTTGCATGCCTTCCTTTATTTCTTTGCATAGATGTGATTTCATTTATTAGTTCTTATTTTGTCTCATGTATTTTCCTTAAAACATTTTCCAATGTCCTTTACTTCTTTTATTGTGTGTGCCTTAGGATATTTTCCAATGACCATTGCTTTTACTCTTCTATTTGATTGTAAATTTCATGCCAACCTTGTTTATTTCCAATTGTATGTGTATGTGGAATTTGAACATGCCTTGTATGATTGCCTTATAGTTTGAGTGACATGTGCCCATGTATTTTATTTTCTTGTCCCCTTGGCCAATCTTGTATGCTTCTTGATTCTTAGACCCCTAATTAGAATAGAAAAGAGTGTCAAATGAAGCCTAGACTATTTTAAATGACTTTGGTTGTATGTTCTTGTAGTTCCCTTATTTTTGCTATCTATGGGTTAGATTTTTCCAAGTATATCCCTATATGATCCCTAAATTTTCTTCAGATAAATTGGTCCTGATGGAGGTGTGTAGACAAATTATTGTCGTACACAATAAGTAGATGGAACTTAAGAAACCTAGTTTCAGGTTCTCAATTGAAATTGGTAGATACTCTATATTGACCATGATAAAAGCTAGGGCAATGGAAAACAAAATGCAACTTGTAACCATGAAGCATTTCAAAATAAGGCCCAATTTTGACTACAGAGGTGTCAAAGACGTGATCAGGAAGAAGACTCAGTTCCGTGAACCCATGCTTGAAGACATCTAGATAGATTTAAAGATAGCAAAATATATCAAGAAGATGGACTACAATAGAATATCTCTTGAATAAATAGAGTATCTAAGACTCGCTGATATCCCTTTAAATCTAGTAGATGATAGAGATCTGGTCAATAGCATTTTTCATGATGAACAAGTCACTAACTCTCCTCTTCCTCTAATCCAATGGTCTCAGAAAGAGTTGACCTCCTTGAGGATGAGATTTGAACCAATATTGGCTAACACCAATGATTCCTTAACAAATAATGAGATCACTTTAAAATAATTCATCATAAGATCAGAGGCCAAATTTCAAGAAGAGACAAGGAGGAGAGCTAAAAATAGAATGAAGAATAAAAGTGATGTTCCTTCTCCTTCTAGGCCTCATAAGCATAGGATCATTTTTGTATCAAAGAAGTCAAAGGTTTCCAAGAAAGAACTAGAGTCAACAGATATGGGGGTTGAGAAACAAAGCACCAAAGAAATAGTGGCAGAGGGTCAACAAGGAATGGAAGCTCAATCTCTACAAGAAGGTACACAACTAGACATAGGAATTTCTTCTTCTCCACACCACTCACTTGTTGCAACTCCTTTGCCTATTTCTTCAATCAGTATTCCCTCTTTTGGAGCTACTTCTCCTTATAAAGTCATTTTTAGTGACCCTCAAAATGCTTCTAGAGATGTTCTTTGTTCATCAAGATCCATCCCCAGTTTGTCATCTCCTTCTTTTAACATCAGAGATAGTTCCACCTTCAACCATTTAACAATAGGTGTGATTTTGACTGATACTATGCCCACTACACCCATTTTTCTTGCTAGTAGTGTAGGTGCTACCCCAATGACACCAACTACAGGGACTGTTACTAATGTAAGTGCTTTTGCTCTCCCACCATGGTTATAAAATTTCACACCCAAAAGGAAAAAGTAAGCCATCTCTCCAGATGACTTTGAATTTGGTAAAATAGTGACGGTGAAATATAAGACCCCAAAGAAGCCAAATATCCTTTCAAATATGATTGGAGATAAGGAGCACAAATTTTTGGAGATAGCCAAACCCCCACAGCATGTGACTCTTGAAATTTTTTTATGAGCAACTACTCTATCTCTCGAGTTGAGTTAGGGAAGATCACTCATGAAGGCTCCAAGAGTGATTTTCAATCTGTGATGGACATTATGGTTTATAAATTTGATAGAGAAAGAGAAATGAAAGACCATTACAAAGCAATGGTGAAATAATTGACCACAATGATCAGGAGATTGACTTTTGCTCTAGAAGAGGTAACTCCAGAGGCTTTCTCTATAGATGATCATATAATCCAAAAAGTAGAAAAAAATTATCTAAAGGGAAAAGTACTTGAAGATTACCTAGATAAGATGCATGCATAGGGGATTTCCTTGTTTACAGAGGTGTCTGAGAAGACAAGTAAAATGAAGAAAGTGAGAATAGAATTAGAAGAGCTTATCAATATTATTTCTCAAGATATTGAAAGCAGAGATAAATATCTTAGCAAATGGACATAGATGAAAGAGCTAAAAATACATACCCTACTATCAATCGACATCATTGCTGATAAATATTCCTATATTGAAATTATATAATCACTGACATATAAGATATAGGTACTTAAGGAATTGATCAGTGACCTCGAATCTTCCAAGGATGCCAGTGAACAAAGTGATACCAATCTATTGAAAAAATTAGAAGAGTTGCCTTGTAGACTTACCTCTCGAGATAACCAATTCATTTTAGCAGAGGAAATGATTCAAGAGTTCAAAGGTATGATCTGAAGGGAATTTGAGGAAAAAGCATTCTCAATGGCTTATGTGGATAATATATTAAATAATTAGTTAACTCTGGACAACCTGAAAACCTGGTTAACTAGTCATGCAAAATCAATCACAATAATGAGAGATGCCATAGTCAGGGCTAAGGTTGTCTTCAAAAATACTATTGTGCCAGAAAGTATCAGGATACAAGTAGCTTTTGCCATGTATGATGCTCATCTAAAGAAGGCTGGTGACAGAAGTTGAACTGTTCTTCCATTTTTTCTTCTCCATTTTTCTCATGTACTTTGTAATTGACTTGGGACATTTGCACATTTACTTTTGTCATGTGTAAATACATATAAAAATATGAAAAGGTCCCAAAGTCAATGGAGACTCATCTTTGACTAGGTTTTAATATTTAAGTCTTTTCTCAATTTTGAAGGCTTTTCCCTATATATATAGAGGGGGACTCTTTTGTAAAGGAGATATTTTGATAATTGAGATCAAAAACTCTACCAAAATTAGGATACTTCCTGAGACTTTGATCTCATCCTATAAATCATATTTTTTTGAATGAATGAGAAGCGAGTTATTTTAAGACTTTGTGTTGGAATAATTTGTGTTACTTAAGAGATCATTCTTATGTTATTTTTCCTAATAATCTCTCATCTATTTGATTAAATAATAAAAGTGTGTATGGAAATTATCAAAAGACATTTTGAAGGATATTAGAAAGACTATAAACTACTTTTATTCTTTGTGATCTTATATTTGGTTGTAGTTTTAGGTGAAGACTTTGAGCTGCACTTCACTCTATTATCATGCACATTAAAAATCAACAAGGGGAGTAGAAAAAGACTTTGTGTTTTCATGGGTTTCTCATAGACCTAGTTACTACACGAGAAGATTTTTTGCTATTTTCTAAACATCATTTCTGAAGAAAGAGGAATGCTTTCAGTAATCAACCAGGATTTCTCTTTTGCCCTGTAAACATCATCTCTAAAAAAAGAGAGTTGGATGATGCAATCTCACCCTTGAGTCTATTTTTAGTTCATATATATATATATATATATATATATATATATATATATATATATATATATATATATATATATATATATAAGTAGTTTATATGGAACCTCCCCTTGATGAGAGGAGATATTTATCTCACTGTGATGTGGTAAACCCACATTTTTTGTAGTATAAATATTCTCGTACTGTGGTTGATATACCCATTTTGCCATCAGTTTATTGACGAAAAAATATTCACCCAACACAAACCATGGTATATCTTGAAATTTCTTATCAATTATCATTGTTATATCATGTATTATCATGGCATAACACACTTGTAGGTATTTTTTAGTCTAAATATAGTCATTGTAGAGTCTTCATTCCTACCATTAAAAGAGGGGGTAACAAATAGGGGTTTTGTCATAGAGAGTAGAGCTCCTACTAGTCACAAAATTAGCATTCTAAACACCCAAAACAATAACCAAATTTTAAACCAAGAAGAATAGACTAGATATACCATGAAAATTATAGAAAAATCATTAGAATTAGCTCAAGACAAAAGTGTTAAGATTAGACTATAGTACTAGATAATAGTGTGTCCAATTTTGGCATTCCTATCCAAACACCAAAGAAACTAGATTTTATAGACATAGGTAGAAAAGTAAGATCAATTATAGTTTTACACATATAGACTAGTTCAAAATCAAAAAATTTAGTACAATTTTTCTTATAGAATCAAGATATAGGGGGAATCATGCATGGCATGATAGATCTCACTTCTAGTTTTAGATTAGGTAGTTGATATAACTTATAGATCAAAATCCATGTTTTAGACACCAGTGACTTGGGGTAATGTGTGTGACACATTTGACTTCTTTTCTTTTTATGTTTAGTATATTACCCAAGCATTCTTAGTAGTTACATTCCTTATTCCATTTGTAGATGGTTGAGATTATTTTGGAGTGGCTTTCATACAAACCTAACCTCCACATTTATGAGTAGCATCCACATAAGCCTATTGCCTAGTTTTAGAGTGGATTTCATACAAGCCTAATCTCCACCTTTTCTGAGTTGGAAATATTGTCCTAGTTCCTATTACACATTTGGACTTGCATGCCACATTGACAGATTATAGATCATTCATGGGCTTCAAGAGCCATCTCATATGACACACATTTCATACTGGTATTAGTTTATATCTTCATTTTAGGGGCAATGATGAAGCCAAAGGAGTATCTATCCATTGTATTCTTGAGCCACCTACATAGATAGATTGAAAACACTATCCAAACATTGATTAATACACACATGATCACATATCTTCACTTAATGGGTGATGTGGAACCAAAGGGATAACCTTTGTATTCTTGATCCACTCTTTGAGAATTGAGCACTCATCTCCATTCATGATATTAGTCTTAGTACAACACATACCCAACATTAATTATCATCATCTAACATCACTAAACACCACAATAGGATTTTTATTGGTTCACATACTCAATGAGGTGTATTCATTTCTTTTTCTTCCTCTCTCTCTTACCCAACATTGTACATTCTTATTTTAAAAATAGTGTATATAGTCAGAAGTGATATACTCTTTATTTTCTATTATAGATTTACACTTCACAATGTGCCCTGTCTATACACATACAACATTAAAAAACATTATTATCTTCACCCTTGTAGGTAAGTTTAGGTACACTTTATATTTTTCCTTTATCCTATTATTTTGCTTTGTTGTATCACTAGAGTAAAGTGGGGGGGGGGGGGATGTAGTCATATAAAATGTGAAAATTGGTAACTTGAGTGTGTTTTATGACACCTAACCCATAGGTTCCTCTTACTTTCTCTCATGACCCTCATTATCATCTTTTCATTGATTCCCAGTCATTTGTAGCCTTTTAGACAGTGATTCCACCTCATTCAAGCAATATTTTAAATGATGATTCCATCACCTTAGGTCTGATTACTTTAATACAATATCACCTAACTTGGAATATAGTGATGAACCCTAGGGTGTCCAATTTTGGAGCTCCTATCCAAGTACATTTTTAACACTAAAGGTCATTTCCTTCTAGTTCTTATCATCCTTATTATTGGCCTAATGTTAATTCATTTAACCCATGACCAATAGATCCCTATAAAAACCCATTCAAATTTCATTTAAAAAGGGGTTAGAAAATATCATAAGGCAAATAAGAATACAAGAAAGACTACTCAGGAATACTTATATATTATCTGCATATATCAATCTAATACAGTTACAAGCACATCCAGATCCTTACACTAGTCCCTAACCACCTAAATCATACCTAGTTTAACATTCTGCATCTTCATATACACTATTTCACAAAGCACATCAATTGGGAGAACTACATATGGCTTGATCCTTTTTCGGTGTATTGGTATATAGGCAGTGTGCCCACACAAGGGGTATAGATACATGTTTAGTGAATCTTACACACACTAACCCCCCTCTTTCTTAAAGTTTGTCAAAACTCAATGGGTTATAGGGTTTGAATACTAAATTAGCTATACTAAGAATTTCTTAGACATCTAATAGTTAAAATTTCACAAGTAGGTTCACACAAACATAGAGAACAAAACCCAAAAATCTTAGGTCTCCTAGACAACAATGGCAATAAAGGACTATAGCATTAGACCCTAGGGTGTCTTATTTTATTACTCATATCCTTTCATAAAATGAAGGCTATATCTTGCTTTTTGATATTTTCCTAATCCTACACAGTGAATTTCAAACCCTACAATAGTCATCTCAGTCAATTTCTAGCTAAGTCTTATTTTCTTCACATTTATTGATATTTATAAAAAGGTTAAAAACATAGTTAAATTATACAAATTGGTATCTTAATTATCCTTATATTATTTAATAATTTAATTAACTTAGACCCTTAACTAAATTAATAATATGACTCTAATATTCTCAAAATTGTTAAATCAAAAGTAAATAAAGGATAATTAAAAATGCCAAATAATTTACCTTCACTTAATTTTTTTTAGATTAGATTTTTTTTCTTGAATTTATTATTTATTTTAGTTCCAAAGGCTTGATTGAGGTACGTTGGCATTTCAACAACACTTATTATTGAAATGTTGATTGGCTTGATGAGATGAAGCATGGATGGATAGTCTTTGGATGACACCGCATTGTATATTTTAAGGTTAGTTGAAATTGAAGTGAATGGTTCCATTTATAAATTCTATTTGATAATAAAATCCATTTATCTTCACTGGATATCAATGTTGGAGAATGATTGAATTTATGGGAGATTTGTTAATTATTTAATGAGAATATTAAGTGTGGGAAACATGTGGAATCTTTGGACCCATGGAAAATTAAATAAGATTATTTAATTTTAAAGTTAATGTTAGTGGAATTTGAGGAGTATTATTAAATTTGGAAATAATAATCTTTGGATTATAAAATTTAAATGATGGGGAACAAGCAGAGCTTATGACATTATTAAAACTTGGGAAGTGAAAGAGGCTAGAGGATGATGTCATGCAATGGGGATTATTTGATTTTTATAATTTAATAATTATATATATTAAAAATACATATAATTTATGAAATCATTAGTTAATCAATTTATATTAATTTAATTAATGGTATAGGATGTTTATTTTTAGAGATATGAGGTGGTTATAGAATAAATGGACTAATTGGCTAAGGGGTGATGAATAATGAAGGTTAGGGATATTAGTGTGAATATAAGATTAATTAGCTAACATTGGCATGAAGTGTCCAATTTTAGGTGTCTACACTAACCAAAAGAGCACTTGGACCATTTTAAAAATAACTAGTGAGCCTAGAGAGGTTGTAATGAAATGTCGAGGTGATGTAAATGATCACCCCCTTTTTTTGTATATTAGGATGTCATCAAATAAAACTAATTTGAATTTCTATATAAAGGTATAAAATATTTAATTAATCAATCATTAAAATGTTAATGGGGTGTTGGTAATCGAGAAGGGCATGATAAAAAAATTCAAAGTGCCCATCATGAGTGTGAAATTTGGTATTGGGAATATCTTCATCCTTGATGCATATTTTATGATATATATAACTTAAACATAGTTTATAAAATAATTAGGCACTATGCATCTCATCAAGGAGTTCATAAATCACTAGAATAGGAATTATCCTTAATAGCGATTTTTTAAAATTTACATAAATTGATCTAGAATCACCATGACCTATCCTTTTTATGTAAACAAAAACATGAGAAGAGATTGGACTTTCGATTTGGGTGAATTAATAGTTCCTATAGTATATCTTCTACCAACTTTCTAATTTATATTTTATACATAAAAGGGTATTAGTATGGCTGGAAAATTGGGGATACAATCTATATAAATAAATAAATGTTATAGTCTTCAATCCATTGAGGTAGTAATCCTTTTGGATTACAATTTTTTTTTGTGCTTGAGTAAAACATTTTTAAAGTCATGAGGTTGGACATAATTAAGATCATGACGAGTTAAATGGAATAAAGTTTAGAGATGACCCCTTCAAAGATAAAAAACTTCTCCATGAAATGTGAGATTATGACACTTAAATATTTAAAAATGAGGCCCTTCAATGTGTATTAATTCCCATTATGAAATAATTGCATCCAGATTTATAGTAAGTCCCATAAAATGAGTTTGAGGGATTGTAACCATTAAGGCCCTAGATGTACATTACATCCTCCCAAAGGAAAAAAAACGTATGATTTGAGTTTTTATTTCCATAATTAAATACAAATATTTTAAAATTTTAATTTACAAGGAAATATACCCCATTTGTAATCATTATTTAAAAGTTAGGACAACAGTAAACAAAATGGTCAGCATGTTTTGGTAGATGAGGATTAATGAAATTATGTGTATTTCTTGAGTAAATGAGAATAGTTATGGGGTTTTTATTTAAATTATGTTTTAATATTATAATTTGAGGAGTGTTCACCATTTCAAAAACATGCACTAAAATTTTAGACTTGGATTTCCATATACACATTCACTATTATGAGTTTATTTTACCTTTGTTAGTAGCTCTTACATGCATATCATAGTCTAAAAACTCCCTTGTATATATTTATTCTAAAAATACATTAAATTATATAATTAAAAAATATAAAAATGACACAAATATCCAAAATAGATATAAAGCTACAAAATATAAACACATTAGAAAAACAAAAAAAAGTACCAAAAATAGTGATTTAAAGCCATAAAACCCATAGTTTCCATGAGCGCACTTGTTTTATGTTAAGATTAAATCCTTGATTAGTTTTTAATCAAATCCTAGTTAGTCCACCATTCATCAAATCCAAGATCATAACATTCACTTTATTTGGGTAAAGTCAAAGTGTATTTTCAAGATATTTTCTCCTATCCATTCCCTTGCATGTATAATTTTTGGGAGGTACTACCTAGTTATCATATAATAGGACTTTCACACAATGATTTTAAATTAAGATGCTTTCTATTGATTTTATTTTTGGGTTCATTTGTGTTTTATGACTTGATTACTTGTTTATTTTTCTTATTGTGTCTTGACTCAATATGTATACCAAATATTTTAAAACTTTTTCATTTAATGATGTTTTCTCTCTTTCAAAATCCTATCACATTTTAATTTCTCTAGGTTCATGCCTCAATGGGTGCTCTAGGAAAGGGGTGGGTATATATTTAGTTATTCTCAAGAATTTTGGTCTCTCTATGATTACTTAAAACCACTACAAGTCACTTCTATCTGACTCTTTAAGCAATTAAAACCCATTGACATACTTATCTAAACAATTTCACTTTCAAAATATCCCCTTAATAAGCAAACACCCTTTCATTTAATTTTTTTACTACATCATCTAGGTTTATCTTGTTATGGATTCAATGCATGTTATGGAACTAAGTTAGCCCAACTAACCTGTTCAAAACTTAATGTCTAATTTTATTTCCTAACAAAATTGATCTAGTTGATCATGTTGGCTAAACTTTTGGGATGTTTTAGGGTCAATCATTTTGTATAAATACCACTTTCACTTCAATCCAATAGAGAGGAACATTCATTTTCACACTATTACAAATTTTAATTATGTAAATTCTACACTTAAAGTGTCATTACTTAGGATTTTTCTTTGGAACAAAAGAAACTTGTCTTTTTGGAAAGTCTTGGATGTAAAGTAGGAGTATTTTAACCTATATCTTATTCATAGAGTGTGATCCTTACAAAGCTACAACAACCTATTGCAAATCACCATTGGCCAAGGGAGAGATTGAGGCATAACACGTTCATCCAAAGGTAAGTATTCATAAATTTTACTCTTTCATTTGGTAGATATATATTTCACAAAGTAATTAGTTTAATGTTTTACTCATTGCTTAGTTTACTTCTACATTGACTTGAGTAGAGTTTTCTTTATTTGTTATGTGATATTTATTGTTAACTATCCCCCAAGATTTTTAGAGTGCTAAATTAGATATATTTTATGTATTTTAGTCCTAGCTAGGGTTATTGTGTAGCGATACTTGAATAGAGTCGTTAAAACCCTCTCTAGTGGTGTTCTATGATAAGATATCCCTTAGGTAGGTTTAGCATATCCAAATTAGTCATGTCCTAATATAGATATATATGCAATGAGTTATTGGTAATATTACCTTCTCTAATCTTGGAAATCACTAAGTATGACAAGTTATATAACCATCATAATTCATTGCATACATTCTAGTGAGCCGAACATTAATCTAACCTTTACATCTTAATTTTTTAAAAATAGTTAACTAGATTGAGTTGGTTGATCAAGTCTTTTTTTATCAATATAAGTCTCTTTTTTAACTAACTAGATTAATCTTCTCTTTTTTAGCTAACTAGATTAAGCTTATTGATCTAGTATTTTTTCCTATTTATAAGTCTAGGTTTTTCATCTAACTAGATTGATCTAGTCAATATAGTGATTTTGTCTATTAATAGGTACAAGGGTTATAATCAATAAGGTTATATTGGTTGACCCAATTTAATTTTCTCTTTATAGGTTTTAATTTTATCCAATTGGATTAAATTGACCAATCTAGTTATTTAAATGTTTTTTACATTATATCTAATAAAATTGATCTACTCAATTCTATTATTCACAACTTTTAGTTTCAACTAACTAAATTGAACTATTTGATCTAGTCATTTTCCTGCTTTCTACATTTTATTTATAGTCAACTAAGTTGATCCACTTATTTTAATTTAATATTTATATTTTTAATATTATAAAACTATATTTATCTACTCAATTCTATTTATTAACTATGTTTTTAGTCTTCTACCTTTACATAATTAAAATCTCACCTAGATGACATAGTGAACAAAAATTTAGCAATACAACTAAATCTACGTAGTCGATCTTATTCTATCTTCCAAGTTCATTATTAATAGCTTAGCATTTCCATATTTTAAATTTTAATCAATTTATAATTATTATTTTTGAGTTAAAAATTTCCCTTTCTACTTAACTCAATTGTTAGTTATATCAAACTATACCCACAAAGTAAAATAAATTGACTAGCTCAATCTCATTCCATGATTGTGTTTTATACCACCAAACTAAATTGAACCACTTGAGTTTTTTGTTTGGGTTTTATTTTTGAACAAAATGTATTGAATAGCTCAATCCTATTATGTAATGCTTTCCCAACTAAATCAACATGTTCTATGTTGTTTTGCATGTTTGATTTTCTAGTATAAGTAAATGAAATTAACCTCTATTTTTATAGTAATTAGAATCACTTCTAATTTTGAAATAAAGAGTTGGATTATTGTTTATTCTCTTGGGAAAATTATAACTTAGTGTTTGACAAATTAGTTTTTTAACTTTCTTTTCATTTTGTCTAGATTTTCCTTGAAACTATTAGTGTAGGATATTATTTTCCTTTTATTAGTTTATTACATCTATTCTACATACATGGAGTTTTCCTACACTTATGAGATTAGCTTTATTAGGTATACTTACACATAGGGAGTTACTCTTACCCATCATCATTTTTTAGTGGATGTTATTCCGTTATAGGAGTTACATGGCTATTATAGGCACTTTATGGGTGTCCATGTAGGAGTTACCTTACTCTTATAGATGTATATATTTTTGTGAGATGTTATAAAATAAGAGTTGAATTGTTGTGGTTACATGATTTTGAAATTATCTCAGTTATGTGATTTTAATTACTTATAGTTTGTGTATGATTTCCCTATTTTGCTTTTGTGAAATATTTATCTCACATCACTCATGGAACTCATGGATTTATTGATACAATGATCTTGGCATAATCACTGATATGGTATTAGAGTTATGCTAGTATTAATTTGTTTGATTTTTTTGTTGTTGGTATTATTTGGAAATATTGAGATTATTTATTAAAAAAACCATATTTTGTTCACATCCATTTCCAAAAGTTTTTGGTCTATGTTTGGGGTGCTATTTTTTATTTTATGTATAAAATTATGGGTTCTAGTTTTTGTTGGTGGTTAAAGGTTTGAAAACCTATTTGTCCACTTATTATACATTTACAAATAGAATATTACTAGATATGGTCTTCTTATATTCTTCATGACAAACTATTCTAGTTGATGTTCAGTGTCCACCCTCAACCAACTCATGATTTATAATATCTATCTCACCCAAGACATCTCAATCCATCATTATAATTCATATTACAAATCAAAGTATGTTGAGAAAATAAAAAAGATAATCCATGACTATATGTTTTGTAGTCTTTTTTACATCCACTCAACACACAACCTACATGTGTTCGAAGGGATAGTTAGCAAACTCATAGTGAGGAAGAATGTGGAATACTATAGATTAAACTATCACTCTTATTAGTCTTGTATATCCATCCTCTTAATTTTGAGATCTGGCTATCAATCTTTATGGGCTCATGGAAGAGAAGAGATTTTAACATGATATAGACTTTGTTATTTTAAACTTCTAGTCAAACCAACCATCAATGGTAAAATCCACATTTATCAAGCATGTTTTGATATATTTAAGCCATCCTCTATTCTTCCTTACTACCATATGGTCATTATGTCATTCCTCCACCTAGTTTATTATATTCTTGACAACTTACATCTATGTTCATATTCACACTATCTATACATCTAGTAAAATTATGTTGGTACAATCTCCACTAAGTTTTTTTGTTTTGAAACTATTTTTTCATCAAATTTGTGTTTAGAAAAAAACATTGTTAGAACACAGGTTTTCCAAAGTTGAATTTTTTTTTAATTAAATAAATAAAAAAATTTGGGGCTTATTTTAATATTTAATGTCAACTTGAAAGTTGACATTACTATATTAAATTATAAATTTTTGAAAATATTTTAGGTGGGTAATCTAAAAATGACCTTTTTTTAAATTATTTTTGAAAAAACAATATGATAGCACTATTGGGGTGGTTGGATAAAGACATGACATTTTTTTTCTTATTTTTTTATAACGACATTATAGGATTTTTTTTAATTATTATTTTGTTTAAACACAATATTTCATATTTAGGAGACATAGGGATATTTTGTAATTATTTTAATTGATCATCCTCATATGCCTAGAAATGATGGAGGGTGAGGTTTGGTTTGGTAGGTAGCCAAACCCCCTCATAAGCAAACCAATTTATTTTCATTCTTTCTTTTCTTGATCACTATTATGTGCTTGCACTCTCCTCATGAATGCATTTTTGATGGTATCTAACTTCCATTTTTGGGACCATTTTTTGGCTAAAATTGGTGAATTTTCAAGCTTAAAAATGTGTTTGGTGTCAGGGATTCCACTCCAAAACCCTACCCTATGTGCCCCTGAACCCTATTAGGGGTTATCTATGCTAAACCCTCACATTATGACACCTTATTCAATACCTTTAGTATAATGTATTCCACTAGAGGGTGAGGTATAATATGATATGTGGTTAGATACCTTCATAATAATAGTTTATATCTTGTTGATATTTGTAGATGGATGCATTATAGATAGAGCTTGATGTCCTCATTTGCCTATTTTTATCTTCACTTATGACATTTTATTGTCAACTACATTGATTTATTGTATTAAAATGAATTATTAGCAATGTATAACATCTATTCATTAAGACATTCATTGGAACTTGTACATTTTTTGCTCTTACTTATTTGGATGCATCATTAGCTGAGTCCAATGTCCATACATTTGAGTGTATTGTGTTACTTGCAAATATAAGGGTGTTTTTTGATTGTATGGGAGGTTATTGTGGGCCCTACTATTTATCTTATGTTTACACTTAGTTTTTGTGATTTTTATGCCACTTTGGTGACCACTAAACTTATTGCTCTTGCATTCTTAGATGCATTGTTAGCTGAGCCTAATGTTCATTCATTGAGCATACAATCTAACTTGTGCAATGTTTTTATCATTCACTTATTTGGTGTCTTCTCTTAATCATGTTGACTCTTTATATAATGGAAAAGTAGCTAATATAAAAATCAATCCTATCTTTAAGAAGATAAACCATGATTACACTTAATCTTGTTGATACATGTAGACATTCAGGGTCATGACTAAGATGGATATTTTAGACCTAACTAAGGGGTTCTCTTACCATAAAAATGCCACTAGATAGGCTTCTAAAGCCTTTAGTCAAGTAAAACCATGCAATAAACCTAGTTAGGTCTTATGTTTTCATATTCATAAAGTTTATGAAAATTAAATTAAAATCTAATCTAGTGCTTAGCAAAGTTTATGGCATAAAGTGGGAGTAATAAAAATAAAAAGTAAACATGCCTAAAAGATATATAATTAAACTAATTCTTAGGATATCCTAATGCATGGGAGAGAAATATAAATTCAAATATATCTACTTTAATAAAGGAGGAACAAAGTTATGAATACTTACCTTTAATAAAAACCCATTGAGACTCAATCTCTCCCTTAGCCAAAGTATTTCACTAGAGGTTATTATGGTATGTAAGGATAACACGGATAAGTTATCTCTAGGCTACTCAACTTCTCTATGCATCCAAAATAATTTTACATAAGACAAGATCCATATCTCCAAGTGTACTATTAGATCCCTAAGAAATGATCCTCAAGTACAATGGTGGATAAGCAGATTCATAATATTATATTCTTCTCCTTCTCTTCCTCATAAATGGTAAAAATGGATGTGTATATATATTTAAATCTAACCCTAAAACTTTTTGAATGTTTAGTTGATAGGGTCAACCCATTTTGACCTTGTATCATTAATTAATAAAATCAAGTTAGGTCCCACTCTAGGTCCGCCAAGGTTGACCTAGACCCATAACATGCTAATATTAATTTGAATATAAGGTTATCCCAAGATGAAATTACTAAGTAAATGTAAAAATGGTTTTTCAACTTAGATATAAGATGAATAAGGTGATGAATTTTTATAGAGTGTGTAATTAAGGAGGCAAAAATTAGGGAAGTTAATAGGAGATGTTTGTGTAGATATAAATGGTGTTATAGGGGATAACAATATTATGAAGTACCAATGGTTTGCCCACCCATTTCCCAATGTACCCTTTAAGGCATTCACTCAAAGAGATTGAAACTTGATAGGTTCCTACAAGAGATAAATTTTTAGTAAGTGGCAAAGTAAATAAATATATTATGTATATACATATGCCCCACTTGAAGCTCATCACATATCACGTGAGTGTAACATGGGATGGTGATATAAGAAAGAACATGGAAACACATGAAAATGAGCTAGCTAAAAATTAAATGTTAGAGGTACAATCACTGAGAAGGGGGTGAATCAATGAATCAAGATATTTCAAAACTTAAATCTAAATCCTTCAAACCCTTAGTCATATACCATAAGTAATCAAGAAGAAAATAACCCACTCATATCAATGAAGATGAAAGATAAGAATGATAACATAATATCTATGTGAAAAACCCTCTTGGGGGATAAAACCCACTCTCAATACTTAAAACACATGGACTACTTGTTTGATAAGATGATTACAAATAAGATAATTTAGTGAAGCACCCATTTCACAAGAAGCACTAACTCCTAAAGATGACAAACACCAACTTGCCTAAGATGCTGAATACCAACACAATATCTATGAAATAAAAAAATTTATAACTCTAATTGCTTCTCAATATAATGGAGAAACCTTATAAAATAACTTTCTTCAATCCTCTTCACCCCTTCAAAACTTCACACACAAGCAAGGCATCCAAAACCACCTTTTGGATCAATCTACACACCTTTTCTTGTTCTGATGCATCAAAACCTATAAATTAAACATTATAATTAAGACAAAAATTTCAAACATGTAGTACACACTCTGATCTACCTCTCAATACATTCACATATCTCTCACATCCTTCAAAAATCTTTTTCTCATCTACACACTTTTTCAACTACATAATTAGTCTAATTAGACCTTATACTTATACCACTCTCTTCCTTTAACCCATATTGGTCAACCAATATAATTTAAATACTTATTATATCTTTGGAATAAATATTCATACATGTTACATGGGTAGAAAACTCCATCCATAGGTCCACCATAGGCCTTAAGACTTAAATCCTTTATTAGGTCTTAATGAGACCTAAAACAATTAGACCTTCATATCCATAGGTTAATATTACAACCTATTAGACCACCTTTATATTTTACCAATGATTTTCACACATAAAACCTATCTCCAATATATCCTTTCTAAATCCCTCATAGGTCCATGCTACCTAGAACACTAACTCAACACTTGACCCTATCAATTCGGTCTCCTTGCTCTTTAGGCCTTCAAGCAAGGAAAACATAATCTCAAACTTATAAAAAAATAAAATAAATATTTTATATATAAATATTATTAGATCACATGGTTGAAACCATCAGTACCTATGCAACATTTATATGTGATTTAGACACTTTAACACAAGCTCTAAGCACTAAAAACAACTCTCTCAAAATGACCACTCTGGCTAGTCACACACAGTTAGAATATAATTATACTATTTTGACTCTCCATATCTAATAAATGGAATACCATGGCATATAATAACTTATAATAATCCCTATATACTTATATAACATTTCCATACTCATTTTATTCTTTAATTCTACATAGGACATCTTCAACTTACTTCTGCAAGATGGTCACCCAAACTACTAGTGCATACAACAAATAGAGTCAACTTATAATCCTTTTTTCATACTAAATATGGATATTTAAAACCTATAAAATCCATAAATATGGTCCTAATTTAGTATAAAACACTCTTCAATAGTGATTTCATCTTGAAACATTGAAATACCATCAGTAATTCTTCAAATACCCTTCTCAGGTTACTTGCAAAACATGGTCAAACACATAGTCAACTTTAGAGCTCAATATCTAAAACTTTAAAAACATTAAAATATTATAATAAACTTTTATGGAGGAATATTTAATTTATTTACAAATTTTACTTTTACACCATCAAAAAATTCATTCTAGATCAAAAGATATTAGTAAAATACTACATATTGGGTTTTCAATTTGCTAATTCAAATACCAATGGTCACTACATAAATAAATATATTGCAAACATGTGTCTTCATCTCATGCTCCCTAAAATATATATCAAACACATTCCATTTATATTTTTATGATTATCTTTTTCTTTACCTTTCATCACTCACCATTGATCTTAGATCCTCACTTCCAAGATACGTGGTAGCCCCACTTGCCCTTTGCATACTTTATAGTCAATCTCCAATGAACTTCTACCACTTGGAAGCCTTTCATGCCTTTTGATAATCCTTTTGGATTATTGAATTAATACACACATTTTATATTACTTTTTACATTGAAAGTTAAGACACTTGTCACCCTCACATCCCTTTTTATCATATTCTTGTTAGTCCCCACTCTTGTACCACTTGAAAGTCCCATGTGCTATTGATATTTTGAACACTCACCATTAGATTTGTCTTTAATATTTGACCATATACTTTAAGTTTTTTAAAATTGATGTTCTCTTTCACATCACAATTTTTAAGAGAAACTTTGAAGGTTTATAACATGAGCAAGAAAAACACTTCAAGAGTCTAAATCTTCAGGGTACCTTTTTGGTACTATAGACATCTCCATGAAAACCTTTGACCACTATTGAATTTATAATCACCTACACTAAATTCACAAAATTTATGGATCCCTCATATATTCATGATGTTTAGTGACTATTTAGCTTCTCTTAAGCTAGAATATGCATGTTTTTCTTTCCAAATGATCAAATGACAAACTATAAATTTACCAAGACATCTATGAATACATCATAACATCTTCTTTGTCATTATGAACCTGCACATGTGCCATATTTATTCAACCTATAAAACACAAATTATTTTTCATTCATGAACTAGTATCACATACTTTATTTTACATTAATGACAACCTAAGACATCAATGATCACTCTAATGAATTCCTTTCATTTTCAAAAGCACTCAAAACACCCCATAGGGTCTCTGAAACATGACCATAACATCAATAACATACACCATCTACCTATCCAAGTCAAACATTGAATAATTATGAAATAACATTAAAAAACACTTTGTTATTATCATTCTATCACACATGACACCTCATCAACATCTTTGGTCACCTTGGAGACATCATTGATAAACATCCAACAATCTCCCCCTTTGTCATTGATGTTAGATACCAATACAAATTTTATGATCAGACTTTGTGTCTCTCTCAATTACTTTCTCCCCATTTGACATAATGATAACTTTGGTTCATATTCTAATCTTGAGGACCTAAAAAGAATTCAAGAACCAATAATAGGAAAGGATCACCTTTGAGAGATGATAAAGACTTCTATTAACATTGTGCATACCTCTTATTACCTTTAACTTCTCAAACATGATCCATGACTACACTCTTATTTGATCATGGATATCTTCTTCTCTCTCAAATTATACCACACAGTTCTCTGATCTTAGGACCAAATAATCTATAAAGATCCCCTTTTTATGCATGAGGATTCAATGTATTGTCAAAAACACATGATTTGGTTTGATCAAGTCATCATATAATTATGCTTGAAAAAAAAATTATAGAAGATATCTTCATATCTCCACCATGACTAAGGCATCTTACATATTCTCTCCCTCACATCATGAAATTTTGTCCAAGCCTTTCAAACTATTTGAGTTAGCCCCCCTAACTCCATGCTCCACCTAGATCATGATATCTTCAAAAAGACTTCTCAATGATCTAGATCTTTCATCAACTCTTCAACACTATCCACATTCAGTCAATATCCTTATGAAACCATAAATATATCTCATATATTCATTAGATCAACTTTAAACAAATGAATAAAACAGAATAACTCTCATATGGATCTCAAAATAATTACCCTTTATCTACTACAATCCATCATGGTTTATAACCTTTTCAAAGCACTCTTATTGAGCTATTTCATCTTTAGAACACTATGAACTCCATGAAAGATAGATGGAGACCTCCATTCCCTTCCTATAAACCTTTCACACATAACTTTATTCTTCACAATTTGACTAACTAGATCATCCTTTAGATCATTGAACTTATTCATGTCCTTTCATAGTAAGTTATCACATCTTATCATGACCTTTCTTATCTTGTAGCATAAATTAAAAACTCAACTATCATACACTATGCTTCGTTTTCTTGATGTCTCCTTGAAGCATAGAGAGAGACACCTCTAACCCATAATTCCAAAGAATAATGTGAAACTGGGAGTTGCCTACAACTCCTCATATTCTCTCTCTTTCTTGGAAAATTTAAACTGATGATTCTTCTTCTTCTTCTTTTTCTTGACTGAATCAATTTGTTTATCTTATTTATCAATTCCATTTTCATATAGGATGGTACTAACAATAAATTTAGAAAATAAATATTCTTGGCATACCTTTTCACTTGATATATCAATCACATATTTCAAAGCATCAACACTTGACATTGTCAACATATATTTTTCATAGGAAACTTGCTCACCAACATTAGTTTATTTACTTAAGTTTATATATTCCTTAGGATAAGTTTCAACTACCTTGGTCTCTTTAGTGAGATATCTCTTTATTCTTATCATGAGAATATAATGAGTACCCTTGGCATTCTTCAACCTATGTAGCATATTTTACTATGGAAAATAGTCCTCTTAGACCTGTAGATTGGTAATGACACATAATTTCCACTTTTAGTTTCCATATTTTAACTTTCCTTCTTCCTTTCACTCTAGGAGTTTGATTGAACTTATTTTTCCTTGATTGCCTTTACTTGTAGAACCTAGCAATGTGACCAATCTTCTCATAGTTGTAGAAAATCATTATTTTTAAAGTGAACTCATCTTACCTTACCTAATTTGGATAAAATATTACAATGTGTCCTATGTGATAACAACTAAAGTACTCAAATTTTCTCATGTTATTGTATTAATGATTTTGTTCATTCTTAGTAGGTCTTCTACACTCTCTAGCCTGATGACCAAATTGATTACAAGTATAGAAGTAATCATTGAAATTTGTATACCTCATGGCATTTGGTTTTCAAATATGTTTTATACTCATTATACCAACACCTTCATTCCTTGACTAATGAATAATTTTCAAGGTATGATTGTCCTTGTTCATATTGGTATTTATCCTGTCTTGAGTTACATTCTTTTGTTCTTCTTTGTAACCAAGTCCAATTACATCACTAGCATGATTTTGACTATTCAAAATCTTATCTAGATCACTTGAGCTCTTTTAAAAAATAAAATATGACTTCATCTTACTAGATATATTTTATAACTCATCTTTTAATGACTCATTTTAAATAACATACCTTGAACACTCGTTTTCTTTAGATTTAGGCTTGTAGATAGGATTTCCATTTGACAACTGAGATGCTTGACTATATCTTCATGCTCCTTGGTGTCTTCATTAATTCTTGCCTCAAACACACTAAATTTTTATTCATAGTCCTTTAGTTTATAATTTAAATTCTTTGTTTTATTCTTCCAAATCTTCAGATATTTAGGGGTATTCATCAACTCAATTTCATAGATTACCTTATCTTCTTCATCATCTGTATCACCTAAACAACCTCCAAACCATGTAGATTCTTCTTGATATGATTTTCTACCTTCTTAATCCATGAAGATAGATTCATCTTCAATATGACATATTCATGATCATTCTTAGAATCACTGTCATCATTCTCATTAGATGAGTTATAATATCCTTTGGTGTAGAGACTCATCTTGTCCTTGTAAAACTCATTTTGGCCATTATACCATTTGAAATTATTCTTGCTCTTATCATACATAAATTTATTCTTATCATTATCATGATATTATTCATGTTATTCATTATAATTTACCTTGTTCTTATGAGGACACTTGTTGGCAAAGTGACCTATCTCTCCATTATTGAAACATTTGAAGGGAAGTTTATCCTTAAACCTGTTGAACCTATTTTTAGTTTTCTTGTTAATGGAGCTATTAGTTCATCATCATCAATATCATAAATCTCATCATCCTTGATATTATTACCTTAGGACATATTATTTAGATTATTTTGTGAATTCAAAGCTAAATCTCTCTTTGGTGGTCTATCCTCATTAACTCTCATATCATAGGCAAAAAAATTCCATGCAATTCATCCATCTTTATTTTGGTGAGATCATGACTTTCTTCTATAGAAGAAACTTTTGAATCAAATTTAAAAGTGAGAAACCTTAATACCTTTTTTACTAAATCACCTTATTCAATAACCTTTCCCATTCCTTTGATCATGTTTAATACCTCATCAACTCTTAGAAGATAGGAAACCACAATATCCTCTTCCTTCATTTCGAGATTTTCAAATTACCTTTGATAGGTTTGTAGTTTGGCAAACTTAAATTTTTAATCTCCTTCATAGATGATATATAATTTGTCCCAAATATACTTGGTAGAATTGAAATGTATTACCTTGGTGAAATCAGCCTCATAAAGACCACAAATTATAGCATTCGTAGCTTTGAAATTGTTCTCACTTAGCTTCTTGTCTACAACACTAGTTGGAGGAGTTGATGGCATGGAATAACCATCAAAAATAGATTTTCAAATTTCAAAACTCAAATTTTTTACATATTCATTCTTTTACTATATAAAACATAATTGGATCCATTAAACAATGAATCTTGTTTAATAGATAAACCTTGAGAACTTGTCATTTTACCTAATATTACCTTTAAGTGGTTAAACATGTATAAAATTTCATACTCTAATACAAACTTTTAGAGGTATAATCACTAAGATAGGGGGTTGAATTGGTGAATAAATATATTTCAAAACTTCAATCTAAATTCTTCAAACCCTTAGTCATACACCCTAAGCAATTAAGAAGCAAATAAACCACTCATAGAAATGAACATGAAAGATAAGCAAGATAACATAAGATTTATGTGGGATACCCTCTTGTATGAGAAAAATTACTCTAAAACCTATAAAACCATGGAATAATTTTCCTATAATATTTTTACAAACAAGAGACTTTAGTGAAGCACCCACTTCACAAGGAATACCCTAAAGATGATAAACACCAACTTGCCTAAGATGTTGAGCACCAATACAACATCTATGAAACAAACAACTCTAGAAATTTTATTTATTCTCAAACTAATGTAATAAAACTTTATAACATACTCATTAAATCCTCTTCACTCATTTAAACCTCCACACACAAGCAAGGCATCCAAAATCACCTTTTGGATCAATCTACACACCTTTGCTTGTTTTGATGCATCAAAACCTATAAATTCATTATTATAATTATGACCACAAGGTCATACATTAAATCTAAACTCTGATATAACTTTTAATACATCCACATGTCTCTCACAACCTTCATAAATATTTTTCTCATCTGCATACTTTTTCAACCACATAATTACTCTAATTAGACCTTGAACTTATACCACTCTCTTCTTTTAACCCATCTTGGTCAACCAAAATACTTTAAATAATTGTTCTAAATTTTAAATATATATATATATATATATATATTCATAAAAATGAAATGGGTAAAACACACCACTCCATAGGTTTTACATAGTCCTTAATACTTAAATATTCCATTAGGTCTTAATGAGACCCAAAATAATTAGGCCTTCACATCCACACGTTACTCTAGTAACCTCTTAGACCACCTTCATCTTTTACCAATTATTAAAACACATAAAAAAAATATCTAAAATATCCCATTTATAAATCCCTAATGTGTCCATGCCACCTTAAACACCAACTCAAGACTTAAACCTACCAATTAGGTCTCCTCACTCTTTGGGCTTTTAAGCACATAAAACACAGTCTCAGAATTCTAAAGGAATAACTTAAATATTTTGTATATCCATATGATTATATCATATGGGAAAAACCTTAAATACCTATTAAAAATTTCCATGTTATTTATAAACTTTAATTCAATATCTAAGAACTATAAACAACTCTCTCAAAATGACCACTTAGGATGGTCACACATAGTCAAAATATAGTTATACTATTTTGACTCTCCATATCTAATAAAGGGAATATCATAAAATAAAATACTTTATAATTATACTTATATAACATCTATATACTAATTTTCTTCTTCAATTTTATTTGGAACATATTCAACTTACTTCTACAAGATGGTCACTCAAACTGCCAGTGCATACAATAAACATGGTCAACTTCTAAGCCTTTATTTATACTGAATATGGATTGGTAAAACCTATCAAATCCATAAAAATGTTAATAATGGAGTATAAAACACTATATAATATTTATTTCATCTTAAAACATTTAAATACCATCAATAATTCTTCAAATACCCTTCTTAGGTTACTTACAGAACATGGTCAACCACATAGTCAACTTTGGAGCTCAATATCTACAAATACACAAAAATTCATATATTATTATCAAATTTTATGTATTAATATTTAATTAATTTAAATTTTTTTATTTTATACCATTAATAAATTCAATTTATATCAAAATATATTAGTAAAATATTGTAGACTAGTTTTTCCGTTTACTATTTCAAATACCAAGGTCATTATGTAAATGCAAATATTTCAGACACGTGTCTTCATCTCATGATATATATATATATATATATATATATATATATATATATATATATATATATATATATATATATATATATATATATATATATATATATATATATATATATATATATATATATATATAATTAAATACATTTATGGTATTTACCTTTCATCTCTCACCATTTATCTTATATCCTTTCTTCTAATATCAAGCCACTTGGAAGCCCTATGTGCCCTATGCACACCTTGCAGTGAGTATCCAATGAACTTCCACCACTTGGCAGTCTTGTGTGCCTTTTTATCATAACTTTGAATTATTAAATTAATGTTAAATATTTATATTTATCTATAATTTTATTATTAATAAATTTATAACCCTCATGTTCCTTCTAATCATATTATTGTCAGCCCCCACTCTTCCACCATTTGGTAGTCTTGCATAGCGTTGATCTTTTAAATGCTCACATTAGATCTATCTTTATTATTTTACCCCAAAATTAAATGTAGTTAAAATTTATGGTATTTTTCACATCATAATATATAATATCAACTTTTAATTTTTATAACTTGAGTAATAAAAACACATCAAGAGTCCAAATCTTTAATGTACCTTCTTGGCACAATAGACAACATCTTCATGAAAACCTTTAAGCACTATTGAATTTATGAGTACCTACACTAAATAAATAAAATTTATAGATGAATCATATTTACATGATGTTCAGTGATGGTCTATAATCTCTTAAGATAGAATATGCATGTTTGTTTTTCCAAATTATCAAATGACACACTAGAACTTCACTAAGACATCTATGGATGCCTCAAAACTTATTATTTGTCCTTATAGACCTACACATGTGCCATATTTATTCAATATATCAAATAAAACTTATTTAAAATTCATGCACTAGTACCACATGCTTTATTTGACATTAATGATAACCTAAACCATTAATGACTACTCTAATTAATTCCTTTCACTTCCAAAAACACTCCAAGCACATAAAACACCCCATAAGGTCTCTACAACATGAGCATACCATAAATAACATCCACAATCTACATATCCAAGTCAAACACTAAATAATTATGTAATAACAATGAAGTTCACTATGTTATTGTAATTATAGCACACATGACACCTCATCAACATCCTTGGTTACCTTAGAGACATTATTGACAAACCTCCAGCATGAAATACTATAGTTAATTCTAAAATTTAATAATATTAACTAAAAATACCATATACATACCTTAACTTACCTTTTTGTTCAATGGTTGCATGTAAATATCCTAGTCTTGATCATGGAGGGTTAAATACCTGCATTTAAGAAACCCTAGGAATATAAAACTAATAATATAAACAGTTTGTGCATACATAGGATAATTAAATTAGACATTAATAACTATAAAAAATAATTAAATTTCTTATAAAAATTATCAAACTAAGATTTTTAAGGTTAGATTAAAACCAAACGATCAAGCATGTAAATGATAAAATGATAAAAAATGAAGGACAAATTATTGTCAAACACACACCAACATGTTCAGAATCATATAAAATAGAAATGAAAAAAGGAATTTAAAACATAATATATTACATTTAGAATCATGTAAAACATGAATGACAATAAGGAATGTATAAAATACTAAGTCACATTGGGAAGCATGTAAAACATAAATGACAAATGAAACATCAATGGAAGAAAACTATAACAAAGATATGTAATCAAGTGAAAAGTAACCTCACATAAGATAAGTGTGTTGAATCAAACATAAATAGATCATAAATGAATTAAAATTAAATATAATTCAAGGTGTAAGACAAACATGAAGATGTCATATATAAAGAAAACATGTAAAAATGTCATATGTAGTATAAGTGAAGTCTACAAAAATCAAACAAGAACATGATGAATAGATGAAAATTAAAATATATAAAATATGAGGACAAAATCTTAGTGTTTTTCCTAAGATATAATGTAAGAGCACACAACTACCTAATGAAAAAACTAGTCTGATAATGAGATGGTATGGTAATCAAATGTGAAGGGGTTCTTGTAAGTAAAACTTGGTCATATCCAAAGTATTACAATGTAATTCACAAACTATAAACCAAAGGGCATAATAATTAAAATTAAATCAAGGATGTGATCAGCTAAAATTAATATCCAAGGGGAATTTAAGGAAAATATGATGTAAATAAGGAGTATGAGGTGCCACATGGGTGATGTGAACATCCATATCAAGAATGAGACAAACTAGGCAAGTGAACAGGCTAAAAACTATCAATAACAAGGAAATATGATACTCTAAGTAATGAAAAAAAATATTGGGATAAAAAGTGAAGTAAATAAATCATCCCATGAAAATTAAAATGGATGTACCTTCACATAATGCATTCCATATTCCTCAGGACCCCTTATAGAGTCATCGGTCTACTATGAATATTAGGTACTTGCGTTATAAAGTTGGTGGCACTAGATAATATATGATATAATGAGACCTAATACCCTATTATACTAACATATTACACCCTAATTGACCTAAACTCTATCATGAGTCTAACTGTGTATTTGGAGATTCAACTAAGATATGAAATGTGCCAAATGTAGATCATGTCTTTTGGTGTGACCTAAATTTTAAGATTATTTTTTACCCTTTTATCATTTTATTTTGTTTCTTTTATGGTTTAGATTATGACCCTTTTGGATTTTTTTGTTCCTCCTTTTCCATTTGGATTCAAAGAACCAAACATAAGTGAAATAGGTGATGGACACATGAGAAATTACATGTGGTCACTAGAGAAAAAGAGTTAAATACCAAGGTGTCTAAAGACTCCTAGACTTACACACAAGGAAGTGTGAAATCTCATAAATGACTTATGTGTGCCTCAAATGAAAGGAAATAAGGGAAATATGGGGATCATGAGATATCCACCCATGTAATAAGTGATACAATGATGAATATGATCTTAGATGATCATGGGTAGATAAAATAGTGATATGAAAGGGATGGGGATATGCTATGATAGTCATGTCACTAGATAAGCCATACTAGCCTAAAAAATATATAGAACAAGTACTAATGAAATTAGAAGTCATACCAAAATAGGGGGAAGTAATTTAAAGGTGTTTTAATGTGGTAATTTATGAGGAGAGCATGGTCCTATCCATGTTCTTACACTACAATTCACAAGGTGAACACCAATGAGGTGAATGTTTATATAAGGGGTGAAATAATCATAAAGATAATAAGGGAAATAATTAGATAAAAATATAATAATGAAAGATATATCTAAGAACCCAAATGAAAACAAATGCCAAATGTAATGTGTAATAAAACTAAAGAACTCAAAAGAAACAATTGGGCTAGTAAAATGTGTTTGTGAGGAAGACTTGGTCCTATCCAAGTTTTTAAAAAATAACTCACAAATTATAAAGTGAAATAAAATGCACAAAAACAAATAAAAATGAGACAAAAATAAAAATTAAAATCTATGATAACATCTATATCAAAGATGAACATGTGAAATGCAAGTCTATATGTCTTGGAAGGTTTCTTCAAGTTGAATTTTTTTTTTATTATGAATTTTATAATAAGTTTTGGAATTTTAAGATGACCCAAAGGGTAATTATATGTAGATATGGTAATCATGATATGCCCCAAAGTATGAATAGATATGTTGATGGGAATCACAAGATTCCCCAACATGTGATATGGAGTGAGGTGAAATTGAACTAGTAGAATGATTTACAGTGGGATGCTAGGTGCATTTGTAGATAGGTAAATGTGTTTTTTGTTAGATTTTAAGGGTCATAAAATTGAAATGGAATTTTTAGTAGAGGTATTAAAAGGTATATAAAGTAAAGGAGGACCATGTATGATTCACTTTGGAGTATGCATTTGAACTAGGTGCTCCTTTGGTTCATGTGACCTAAGAGGATGAGGTTGGATGAATGAAACCATCTATTTGAATATTTTCATGTTATCTATAATTTTTTTATTAGTATATGAATAAGTATCAATTGTGGTTTGGAAAACATTAGTATACAAGGTGGAAGTTTGGGGTAATTATTTTTAATCAATAGGAAAGTGATGTTGACATGATTGTGATTATTTATATTGGAGTTATGAGGATTTAACATAGTATTGATAACATTATTTGTTAAGAGTATCAAGATTGAATTCTTGATCAAAAATAAATAATAAAGAATAAATTGATGAATAGCATAACAATTATCATGAAAATGACCTATAGTAGTGTGCCACCAATAAAAGGTATCAATATTGTACCATTTGAGAGGAGGTTTGGAAGGATCAAAGATCATGGGTTTGGAGGGTGGTAATCTCTTCTTAAGTTATTCTAGACTTAATGGAGGGTGGGTTGGATTAAAATTGGTTTTACTAGATGCTCCATTTCAAGTTTTGGAAGGATTATATAAACCAATGTTATGATAAATGATTGTAAAGGTTCCATAGTAGTTACTTGAGGTGGTTTAAATTGAGTCATAAAAAAGTCTTGCCTTTTTTGCTTGGTCTAAGGATTCTTCTAAAGTTTTACGAGAAAAAATATGAACTTTTTTATTGAAGAGGATATTTAAGATATGGAAAAAAATAGTTTTAAAATAGTGTAATCATTCATGTTAAAGTACACTTTATGAGATAGTGGATTCCATAATTTGATGCAAGTGTGAGTAGATTCATTAGGAAGTTTCTTGGCATTGATGAATGGGCTAAGGTAATTTTAAAAAATTTCATCATGTTGGAATTCCTTCACTAGAGTATTGACTAAATCCTCTAGTTGTGACATGGAATGTGTATGAATTTTATTGTACCATTCAAGTGCATTACCAACAAAGGTTTTGTCTAGGAATTTTGTGGTAGTAAAGGTGTTAGTTTGGACCCATTCCTTATAGAGATTATCAAAATATTTAATAAAAATAGTGAAATCTTTAGTTCCATCATATGTGATAGTTATTTAGATATTTCCAAGTATATGGATGAAATTAATAATTATAAAGTTTTATGTTTAATAAGTTGGATAATTTTTATGCATGATTGGTTGAGGGATGATATTACCATTGGCATCTCTAAGAGGAGGCTAGACAAAATTTTGATTTGGTTGATTCATGATGACTTGAGGTGGTTTATTATCCATTTATAATATATGATATTGAATTTTCATCATTTTTGAATGTTTATTTGTTTGGATAACATTCATTTGCTAAATTATATGAGAAATAATTTGAGTTGTATCAATGGGAGTATTTTGATTGCTAGTGTTAGGAGGTGAGATGTAGTGTTGGTAGGAGGATCATTCCTTATATTGGTAGCAAGGGATGGATTTTTGCATCAAAATTTACCAGATATTGGTAGTTGGAGGAGGATTAGGATGAATGACATCAAATGCATTACATTATGTAATAATTAGTTTTGGATTAGGAAGATATGAAGGAATAAATTGAATAGTTTCATCTAAATTAATAAAATAAGTGAAGTTTTAATACAAATCCTTAATTATACAATTTTATTAACTAATTGGAGGCTAAAAATATGACATAATCATGACAAAAACTAGATAAATAAAAATAATAAGAAAATTGTAAATAGCTAAGTTGAATAAGTCAACTTAGCTATGTGAGAAAGCTAAGTAGAACAACCTATAATAGATTGAGTCAAACTAGTTGATTGTGTTCTAAGGATAGGATTTTTTTTTGAAATGTGATATATTATAGGTGACTAAGAAAATTAAATTTATCACACAAGTAAATAGATCAATGTGTTTGATCTAATGTTAACACACATCACAAACCTTATACCAATGTTGGCTAGTGAAAGTTTTTCCATATAAAATACAATTTTAAAAGAGAAAGAAACAAAACTAGAATGCAAATGCAAATATAATAAGTGGATATTCCTTAATTTTTTAATTTATAACTTTTAAAAATCAATGTGATATGGAATTGGCTATAGTTAAAGCTAGCTTAGGATGAAAGGGATCTATTTTGGTAATCGTACTAGATTAGTTTGGGGCCTACCCTCTCACTTCACAATTATATAACAATAAGGGTATTAATTAATTTTAAAATATATACCATCAACCACTCATTTATACTTGGATAAAAAACCAAGTTGGCTTCCCCCCTAGAAATGACATCCAAGTAGGTAGACATTGGGAAGAAAATGTCTAATTATTTTTAGTGTTAAGTGATTTGAAACTGTGTGCAAAAGAGAAAAATAGTGTGATTAAATATATAAATTTAAAACCACCTAATTAGTCTAAGCTAAATTGAATTAACTACCAAGAAAATGGGTTAATTTCTTTGACTATGAAGAGTAAAAATTTAGTTCAAGTGACACTATATGCACACAATATAGAACAAAGTCAAAAGGGTCACTACTATTCTATGGAATTAAGACATGGAATAACATAGTAAAATAGGTTGAATATGTCTTATAAAGATAATATGGGATATAAAACTATCTCAAGTTGGTCAACCCAATTTTCTTTAGGTTTATAGTTTTATAAACTACAAACTTGTGCAAAACAAGACTGGAAATGAAAACCAAAAATGATAGATAAGGTAAGACTGAACCTTGGAAATTTTTAATATGCTTAATTTTAATTTTTTATGTTGTGTTACTCAAATTTTGGCTTTAAAATTATACAAACAAAGTTGACTGGGTCAATGAAGTTTGAAAAAACTGTGTTAAAAAATAATCTATGAATAGAGTCAACTAGATTGACTATGTATACACACCTGTATGATGGAAAAGAAGAACTATGAATAGAGTCAACTAGTTCAAAAAAGTAGGTAATATTATAACTAAAGAATAATACCATGTCAATTTTATTGATCTTGTCATATGTATCTGGTGAAGACCTACATAATGAAAAATAGATTCATTTTGGAGGGACTATGTAATAAACCTATGCACAAAATGTTAGACTATATCAACAGGTTTGATACAGTACTACAAAAATATAAATATATAAGATTATAATAAAATGAATGTGTGAAAAAACATCTACAAGGATTAGTTCACATCAGATTCACTAGAATGTATATAAGGTAAAATGCAACTAATCTACAAATTAATCCTAGCTTAATAAAGATAAACAATACTTGCATTTCTACTTGTCAATACATTTATACATTTAGGTTTATAACCAAGATGTATTCGCTAGACCTAAAAAATGGGGTATCTTACCATAATAATGTTACTAGAGATGGTTCCAAAGCTTCTAGTCAAGCAAGGCCATGACATAAACCTAGCTAGGTCCTATGTTTTCATATTCACAAAGTATATGAAAAGTAAAGTAAAATCTAATATAGTTCTCACCAAATCTTATGGTACAAAGTGGGGGTAATAAAAATAAAAAGTAAAAATGCATAAAATATTTATACTTAATCCAATGTATATAAAGTATTAAAAAATTGGAGAGGAGTAAAAGTGAAAAACATATCTACTTTAATAATGGAGGAACAAAGTTAAGAATAATTACCTTTGAATATGAATTGGCTGAGACTCAATCTCTCCCTTGGCCAAGGTGCTTTATAAGAATTTTTTGTGGTATGTAATGATAACAAGGATAGTTTAACTATATGATACACAAATTTTATATGCATCTAAAATACTTCTCCATAAGGTAAGATCAGTATCTCTAAGTGTAGTATTAGAATCCTAAGTAATATTATTCAAGTGTAATGGTGGATAAGTAGATGTGAAATATAATATTCTTCTCTTTATATTCCTCATAAATGGAAAAAATGGATGTGTATATATAGTTGAATCTATCCTTAAAACTTTATAATAGTTTAACCAACAAGGTCAACCCAATTTAACCTTATATCATTAATTGATAAAATTAAGTAAGGTCCTAGTCAAGGTTGGTTGAGGTCAACCTAGACATGTAACATGCTAATATTAATTTGAATATAGGGTCATCCTAACCTGACATTATTTGATAAGTGTGAAAAAGGGGTTTTAACTTAGGTAGGGGATGAATAAAGTAGTGAATTATGTATAGGAGTGTGTTAGGAAGGAGATATAATCTAGGGAAGTCTATAGGATATTTTTTGTAGATAACAAGTGGTGGTATAAGGGGAAAAAATCTTTCAAAGCACCAATTGTCTACCCACCCCTTTCTTAGTGTACCCTTTAAGGTGTGCACTCAGAGAGATTGAAACTCAATAGGTTCCTATACGAGAGGAAGTGTTAGTAAGTGTTAAAGTTAGTAAAAATGTTGTGTATATATAGACTCAAATTGATAGATACCAATGGATGAGGATAGTTGATTATATACTAATGGTTCTTATTAGAAAGACCAACTATGCTTACTGGCATGCTTATATGGAACACTTGCTAAAAATCAATAATCCTACTCCATTCATATATGGATAGATCGATTCCCCTTTTGACTCAGGGCATTATAATAAGTTGGATAGCACTTATGATAAGGTTATTTATACCTTATTATTACATGTTTACATGGATATTCATTGCCATGTGAAACATATAACATGTCCCTACACTACTTAGAGCATCCTATAGTCTCTTGTTAAAGGTCATTGAGATCTATATCACTCCTCTTCCTTTCATCTTTTCATGTAGTGTTTTACTCCTTCCTCCTACTCATATTTCTTATGATGACTCATTTATGGTGGTGTTTTTTCTTCCTTTTATTGATCCACCACTATAGAATGATATTTTGCTTGACCTTAGCTTCCCTATTTTATATTATACTTCCATCCCTATATAGGATGTTGATTTCCATATGCTTCACAATCTAATACTTTAGAGGAGTCTATTATTTCTGGTGTGAGTACTATTAGGAATTTAAAAAATTAAATCATATTTAATATAACCATAAATCAAATCTAACTTATGCAATAGTATGCATATGAAAACATTCCTCAAATCATAGATATAATGAAAGTATTAAAATGGAGAGAATAAGAATAAATCACACAACACAGATCTAACATGGTTCACCCAATGTGGGCTACATCCACCAAGAAAGTTCTCAATATAAACTGTAATCAAAACACAAGACTATAATGAACTCTCACAGAGATAGAAAAATCTATTGTAGAAAATGCTACATAAAATGTTACACTTTCACTTCCACAATGATAAAAAATTTAAATCATATTTAATATAACCATAAATCAGATCTAACTTATGCAATATCATACATATGGAAACATTCCTCAAATCAGAGATATAATGAAATCATTAAAATAGTGAGAATAAGAATCAATCACACAACACAGATCTAACCTGGTTTACCTAATGTGGGGTATATCCACCAAGAAACTTCTCAATATAAACTGTAATCAAAACACAAGACTATAATAAACTCTCATAGAGATATAAAAATCTCTTGTAGAAAATGTTACACAAAATGCTACATTTTCACATGTAATTGTATAATGTTATATCTCACAAGTTGCTAAACCACACTCTATAATGAACACCTAAACTTTGTAAAACACATACACTTTGACTCTGATTATCAATTCCACACCCTAAAAATAAACAATCAACCTCTAAAGGCCACACCACACTTGCATATATAGCAAATGAAGGAAAATCCACAACAGGAGGAGAAATGTGCAATGCTTATCCAAGATGAGCAATATCCAACATGTGACAACCCTTTTCCACCTAAGTAAGCTCGTCCAAAAATCTCATTCATGAAGTAATACACCAATATTGAGTCTTCACCTTTCAATGGCACATTTACCAACACCATGTGATCACAACCAACTCCTTGAAAAATCGAAGGCATCCCCTTTTCTAAAAAAAATAACTCCCTCAAAATAAGGAAGTCAACATGGGAAAAGGCATCTAATAGACAACTCCATAAAACATGGAAATATATAAATTAGATAAAAAAATTAATTCCCTAAAAATAATGAAATTAATCCTACTTCTAATAAATGAAGAAGTAACATGGAATTTATTAAATAAACATTTATTAATATTACACTCACATGTGGAGTACACGAAGAATGTGTTCCCCACACCCTTGGATCTCTCTAATCCCTTGAAACATTCCACCATGGTCATGTGATAGCCCCAAAAGGCTCCACACTCAACAATCTCCCACTTGGAGACCATTTCTCTTGAACAAAATCTAACATTGTTCCATGACCACTAAGGTCAACCAAATCTTAACATAGTCTCAACTTGTCCAATATGACCACCTTGGTAATCATATCCATAGGATTATAGTTAGTTTGAATCTTCTCCAACTTCACCAAATTCTCCTCCAAAGTTTTTTTGACGAAGTGATAATGTAACTGAATGTGTTTCATCCTCGAGTGGAAAGCAGAGTTCTTTGCAAAATGAATAACACTCTGACTAGCACTATGTAGTCTCCCAACTTCCTAATCATGACCCAAATCTCAAAACAACTCTTATAACCAAATCATATCCTTGCTAGCCTTTGTGTTAGCAACATACTCTTCCTCTATGGTTGACAAAGCCACAACCTTCTATTTCTTATAAATCCAACTAACCATTGTATCTCTAATAGTAAATATATAACCTGTCATACTCCTCTTGCTATCAATATCCCCTATCATATTCGAGTCCACATAACTATGAAAAGTAGTATCTGATTCACCATAATATAATGTAAAATCCATGGTTCCTCTCAAATGCTGAAGAATCCATTTAACTACCAACCAAAGGTCATAACCTGGATCACTCATATACCTGCTTACAACTCCCACTACTTGGGAAATATCTAGCCTAGTAAAAACCATGACATACATCAATCTTCCAACTGTCAATGAGTAAGGTACCTTGGAGATCCTACTATTTTTATCTTCCATCTTAGGACACTACTCCTTTGATAAACTAAAGTGACCTTCCAAAGGAGTACCATTATATTTAGTATCTAATGTGCTAAACCTTTCCAAGACTTCATTCACATACTCTGATTGGGATAAGATCATCTTCCTCTCCTTCCTGTCATGATAAATACTCATACCAAGGATTTGCTTTGCAACACCCAAATCCTTCATAAAAAAGGAGTCATTAAGATGTTTCTTGAGCATATTAGTATGTTTTATGTTTTTTCCTACAACTAACATGTCATTGACATATAAGCATAATATAGTAAAGGAATCATCATCAAAATGTATGATGTACATGTAATGGCTAGAATGACACATTTGATATTCTTGTTCTAACATAAAACAATCAAATTTCTTATACCATTTTTATGGAACTTGTTTCTGGCCATACAAGCTCTTCTTTAGTTTACACACATAGTTTTCCTTGCCTTTCACCTCATACCCCTATGACTACTTCATATACAACTCTTCATCCAAATCACCATGAAGAAAAATAGTTTTCACATCTAACTATTCTAAGTGCAAATCCTCAACTACAACTAAACCAAGAACATTCCTAACAGAAGCCATTTTTATAATAAGAGACAAAATATCATTAAAATCAATACCTACATTTTATCCAAACCCCTTGACCACCATATTGACCTTATACCTTTTTCTCCCTTCATCCTCTTCTTTTATCTTGAAGATCTACTTGTTTCTAAATGCACTCTTTCCCTTGGGTAGCCTTACCAAATCCCAAGTTTGGTTCTCCATGAGATATCTATGATCCTCATCCTTGGCTTGCTCCCACTTCAACTTGGCATCTACCTACATTACTTCCTTATAACTCTCTAGTCTCCATTGTCAATGAGTAATAAATAATTCACAAAAAGAGAAAAATGTTTATATGCTCTTCTTTCCCTAGAAGATCTTCTTACCATAGGATTTTGGGGTCCTTGTGTATAAGGTTCCTAAACTAAATGCTTGGATAATTTACCATCTATAATTTCATCCAATATTGTGTACTCTTTCTATTCTTGATCATGTTCCTATAACTAATTCTTATACATGACTTTTTCATTATAGATTACATCTCTAGATTGAAATATTTTCCTATCTTTAATGCTCCATAAATGAAAATTGAAGTCATCCTCACCATATCCAAAAAATGTGAATTCATTTGATTTAACATCTATCTTGGTCCTATTCTCTTTATTAATGAGAGCAAAATCATCACATCCAAATAATATAAGAAAATAATAATCAACATTCTTACCAAACCAAGATTATTCAAGATTGCCTCCATTCAAAGGCATAGAAGGTCCTCTGTTAATAAGATATACTACCATGCTAACTAATTCTACTCAAAACTATAAAGGCAACCCTGCATGTAACCTCATGCTCATATAACATTCAATTATTGTTCTATTCATCCTTTTAGATACCCCATTCTACTGTGGAGTTCTTAGAATCATCCTTTGCCTATGGATTCCATTTTTAGAACAATAAATTTTTTTTACTACAATACTAATCTCTATTATTTGATCTGAGACATTTCAATTTGAGACCTATTTCATTCTCAACTAAGGCTTTCCACTTCTTAATAGTGTCAAATACATCAAATTTATTTTTAATGAAATAAACCAAAATTTTCCTAGTTGCATCATCAATAAAAGTGACATAATATTTGGATCCACCAATAGAAGATACATGAGCTAGTCCCCATACATCTAAGAGTATCAGATCTAACTTTTGCTCTTTCTTTATGGGTTCAAACTTTAGGAACTTAACCTGCTTCTATTTCCTATACACACAATTCTCACAAAAGTCTAGATCTAGATATTTCAATCTAGGTAACTTATCTCTTAAGATTTGCATGCCCTTATGGCTCATATGATTGAGCCTATAGTGATACATAGTTGTATCTCCATCTATAGCAACTAAATTAATAGAAGTAACACTACTATTCAAATATAAAGTACTACATTTTTTACCTCTCAAGATCACAATAGTGCCTTTGGTAAATTTCCAAGTAAACAATATTGAACATCCCTCACTACCCAATTTCCCCACTAAAACCAAATTCCATCTCAACATAAGCATGTGTCTAACATTATTAAGGATCCATGTGTTCTTATTCTATATTTTAACCTAAACACAACCTTTCCATACTATCTTACATGATAAATCATCACCAAGATAAATAAGTCCTAGATTCTTTTAAACATAATTAGTAAAATAATGCTTATGTAGGGTGGCATGAAAACAAGCCCCTGAATCTAATACCCAAGACTCAAAAAACCTATCCATATAAATAATTAAGGCATCCTAACATGATTTACCTGATTTCACATTTACCTCATTTGTTTCCTCCTTGTTGTCATTCTTATCCTAGAGTGATCAAAAATCCTTCTTTGAGTTTTCACTCTTCCCATAATTCTAACATATCATCTTGGATCTTGATCTAGACATAGATCTACCTTTTGAAATTATACCATTATTTTTGATCTTGTATTTTTACCTCCTTCTAGTATCAATGGATAAAGCATTACCTAAGGATGATTTACTACTAATTTTACTTCTCATCTCCTTGCTAAGGATCACACCTACAACATCCTTAAAATTCAAGCTTCCCTTAGTAGGTACTACATTACTCATAGCCATAACCAAACTATCCCAAATATCAAGCAAAGAACATAGATTATCAAATCTCTAACTTCATCATCAAACTTAAATCCAATTAAAGTGAGCATACTTACAACTGTATTAAAATCATTTAGATGATTAGCAATTGAACCATTCTAAGAAATTTTTATGTTAAATAATCTTTTCATATATTTTTTTTATTATAAGTAGAGGGTTTCTCATATAACTTTCCAAGTTTATCCATGAGATATTTTATGGTTTTCTCATTATAAATATTAAATGAAATAAAATATGCAAGGCGTAATTGAATGGATCTCAATTCCTTCCTATCAAGTAATGACTAATCCACATCACTCATATTTTCAAGTTGTTTTCCTTTCCCCTCTAAGGAGAGATGTAGTTCATTATGTTATAGGTAATCCTCCATCTACATTTTTCACAAACCAAAATCCTTACCATCAAACTTATCAACTATGAATTTGATCTCTTCTCCCACAGCTCCCACATAAGTTAATAGCCTTCCTATGATTTACCACTTCAATAAAACACAAAACTAATAGCTCTAACACTAGTTGTTAGGAATTAAAAACTATTAAATCAAATTTAATATAACCATAAATCATTTCTAACTTATGCAACAACATGCATCATGAAAAAATTCCTTAAATCACATATATAATGAAAGCATTAAAATGAAGAGAATAAGAATCAATCACACAACATGGATCTAACATGGTTCACCTAATGTGGGATACATACCAATAAAGTTATCAATATAAAATATAATCAAAACACAAGACTACAATGAACTCTCATAGAGATAGAAAAATCTTATGTAGAAAATGTTACACAAAATGTTGTACTTTCACCTACACCTACACAATGATATATCTCACAAGTTTCTAAACCACACCCTATAATGAACACCTAAACTTTGAAAAATACCTACACTTTGACTCTGATCCTAAAATCCACAACTTAAAAATAACCCATCAACCTCTAAAGGCTAAACCACACCTATATACATAGCAAACGAAAGAAAGTCCATAAAAGAGGGAAAATGTGCAATGCTTATCCAAGATAAGCATTATCCAACATGTGACAAGCCTCCTCTACCTAAGAAAGCTCACCCAAAAGATCATCCATGAAGGAACATGCCAATATTGGGTCTCCACATTTCAAGGGCACATTTACCAACACCATATGATCACAACTAACTCCTTGCAACAAAGAAGGCATAACCTTTTCCAAATAACAATTAGATCCCTTAAAATAAGGAAGTCAACATGGGAAAAGGCATCTAAAAACCAACTCCATAAAACATGGAAACATGTAAATTAGACAAAACAATTAATTTCCTCAAAATAAGGAAATTAATCCCATTTCCAATAAATGAGGAAGTCACATGGAATTTATTAACTAAACATTTAATAATATTCAAATCACATGTGGAGTAAATGAGAAATATTTTACACACACCCTTGGAGCTCTCTATGCCTCCAAAACATGCCACCATGGTCATGTGATAGCCTGAAAGGGCCCCACACTCAGCAAGTACACTCACTGAGAACTTAAATGACTCATATGTTCATGTAGATATTCATATTTCAGATATATGTGTTTCACTTGTAATATCTTCTTTAGTTTCCACAGTTGTTGAGTTGAGATCTTATCTTCACATATAAATTCTTATAGTGAATTTTAAATGTCATTATTCTAATAGGTTTACTTCAGTGGAATGACATCCAACTCTTGTGCATGATCTTTTTATACCTATGCCAAGCTTTCATTTTGGACCTCTTTTAGAAACTATTGGCTAGATATTTTAAAAGTTATAAAAAAAAAAAAAAAAAAAAAAAAAAAAAAAAAAAACCTAGGTAGTCATGGGATTAAATCCCCTTAATTTAATGGTGAGAATAATTCCAAATTTCTTTCAACATGGATGTATGCATACATCAAAATGATTGATGTGAATAGGAGCTTTGTACTGATAGAATGGGTGAGGATGATAAGTGATAACATAGATCGGTATTTAAATAGTCTATTAAAAACTTTTGATTTAAAAATGACTTCTTATCTAGTGTGTGTAGCAGCTTCAAGTGGAGCCTTTTCAAGGTTAAATATAAAAGGCACACTTTAAACTATGCCAATATATGAGTATTATCCACAGCTACTTATTTTTTAGTACTACAAACACTATAAGGTAGTGAATGATGGATTCTTTTATGAACTCATTTAAAATTTGAATATGGATCTAAAACACAAAAGAGTATTAGATGAAGCATGGGATGTGGCTTCACAATTTTATTTGCATTTTCATTCTATTCCTTGATTTTACATACATCAGAGTTAGGGGTTTCTCAGGTACACCTATCAAGTTACTTAAATAACTAAGTGATAAGTGGATTATCATAGAATTATGTAGGTATATTCTTGAATTACATGACTTACAATCAAAATCTCACCATCTAGCTATCAAATTTCCTATTGTCATTAGTCATTACCATTGCCAAAGCATTTATGAGGCTAGGAATGTGCAAAAAGAGATGTACCATCATTACACACAAAAACATTTTAAGGCTAGATCTAATTTTGATTATACCATCATTAAAATAGTAGATTGACTATTGAAAAAATCCATGATTTTGATCTAGCCACAATTGTTGAGGATATGGAAGATAATGGAATTGTAACTAGTGATGCTTTTCATGCAGCAAAGGGAGATAATGCCCTGCTTCCACTAATTATTTTTGGTAAAAATAATGACAAGACTATTTTAGATATAACTTCAAATGTTTTGGAAATGACTTCCACTTGGATTCTCAACAAAGGTTATTGTATGAATGAGTTGATGAATAAAATCACTTGTGTAAGTTAGAAGAGGAAATAAATAGTATAATGGAAAAGCAGCCAAGTGCTAACATAGAAGTCAAAGATAAAAATAAATGTTGATGATACCTATTTTGTGGTAAAAGAGAAAGAGCCAATTAAGCTAGCTTTTTCTACATCCCATTGGTCTCATCTAATGATACTAATATTTTTTCTATTTACACCATTCATTCTATTCCCATTTCCACTACACCTATCATATATCCATTAGTATTAATGCCACCCCCAAAGGTCTCATGGCATCAAACCTCCCAAAAAATTCATTCAAAAGGATATTCCTCCTCCTCTTCCTCCTCATTCATGTTCTCCACCTACTTGTCTACCTCCTCCAATAAATCAACCTACTATTGAAAATGGGACAAAAAAGTAACTACCAAAGAGGAGACCCCATCTAAGGAAGAACAACAAGAAAAGTAAAAATAAGAAGCTGAGCCTAAGAATAAAGTCATAGAAGAAGTAGTTTCTAAAAAAATAATAGAAATTGAAACAAGAAATGAAATTGAACCTGAGAAAGAAGTAGAGGTATCAAAAGAGAGAGAAGCTAAGAAAGAAAAATAGGTTGAAACAATAATAGAGAAAATTACTAAGAAGCCCAAGGAGAAGGAAGCAATAGTTGATAAAGTGGTAGAGAAAGAAAAGGAAGATGATACAGAAAAATAATCATAAATTTAGAAGTAAGTTGAAAAGGATTTAAATAAAGAGATCCAAAAAGAGACATAGGATTAAGGGGTTCCTTCTTAACAACTAGTGGTGAGAAACAACCAACAACAAATGGTAACTAATTGAGACACCTCCACTAGTATAGACTTCTCATCTTGGTTGGCATTGTAGACAACTCTAGAGTTAAAAGAAGTGATAAATCTTAGAGAGATAGACTTAAAATTGTTGAAAATTCTTGATAAGAAATAAAATGAGCCCAAGTCTACAAAATTAACTTTAAAGTTGATAATTGAGTCTATAGGGTATAAATTTGTAGAGATATCATTTCCACTATAGGGAATAAGCAAAGGAGAATTCACTAAGAATGACTTAACAATTTCAAAGATACCCCTTAGATAAGTAACCATTGAATATTTAAAGTAAGATATGCAGACCTTGATCAATACTCTTTTCAAGAAGCTATATGAAGAAAAGGAAGCCAAGGCTAAGTTAAAAGAACAAAATGCCAAATTATGTGAAATAATTGCCAAGGTGGCAACATTTTATCCTCAACAACCATTAATTTTAGAGGTTGTAGTTACTCAGTTAGTAATTATAAAATTAGAAGAGGCTGGAGATAAAGTAAAGGCTATTGATAAGTGGATAGAGAAGATGGATGAAACTACTCAAAATATCTTCCCTAATGTTCTATGTACTCATATTGATATTTTGAAGAAATTGGTAGAGGTAAAGGTAGTAATGAAAGAGATAAATAATGAAAATGGAATTTTTGAGTTAAAAAAAGAAAGTCTACAAAAAATAATTATTTTGAATGAGAAAATTTGATTGCAAAAAATATTACTCCTAATAGATCTATAACAAAAATAAAACAAAAAGAGTATCTCCTATATTTTTGTATGCATATTATATAAGCAATGTGTGAATAAATGAAGATTTTAAAAGAAGAAGCACATGATACAAAGACAAATCTAGGGGATTGCCTTTTGGTCTCACTATTATCTAGTCTGATAATGTTTCAAGGACATTTGAGTAGTTATACAAGTTATTGAAGCAACTGATGGAAAAAGCTACAACTCCTATCACATCCAAGTCTATTAAGGAGTTAATAAAATGTCAATAGGAGATAAAAAGACTTGAACCAAGAATTAAAAACATAAAAGCTCATAGTAAAATAATTGAAAAGGAAATGATGAGACTTGAGATGAAAAGATAATCATTGACAAAACCTGATGATGTAACAGTATAATTGATGATGTCTCAATAGATTAAGTATAGATAAAAATAAAGATCTAAATTCTATGAGGTGGAATGATTATTGTTACTCTTCTTTCTTGAAATTTATTATTCTTTCTTCCCATTTTTATTCCAATTATATTCATTCTATTTGCAAAGTAACTTTGTGAGAAGAAAATAATTTTAAATAAAGATGTGTAATAGGGTTACTTGCTGAGGTATATTACTTTGTAAAATTGTAAGACCTAAGTAACTTGGATAAAATTCCACTACTTAAAGTCATCTTGTAATATTAAATTACTAAATTAAACTTTGTACTACATGAAAATTAGCTATATTCAATGCAAACAACAAGACCAAGAAGTGTTACATGTCACTAGCTATTGCATGCCATAGAGGAGAATTTTGACGAAGACAACACTCAACATTACTCATCTTCTAACGTAGCATATTGGAATTAGGGAATTTGACACCTATTTATTTTTGGCATCTATTTTTTTATAAATATAAGTACATGCTTGTGTGCCTAGGGATGATAATTTTTATATATCAATTGTAACTGAGGCAAGAGAATATAAGTTATCTAAAACTTTGTGTTTAGATTTTTAAGAATTTTATTGTATGAAATTGGTTCTACGTGAATGAGAAACAAGTTGTTTCCTATATAAATTTATGTCTCAAGAGATATTTGATGGATTTGTGAAGATTAAAATGGTAACCTTTGTGTTATCTTTAATTTAAATGTGAATTCCCATCTTTCTTAGTCATTTGTTAAAAATATTGTGTTCTCTTGAATGTTTTCTTATTTGTGTGGATTCAATAAGATCTGTAAAACTACTTATTTTTAAGTACAACTTTTTTTCTCCACACATTCTAGTTTTTCACTATTTATTTTCAAAATTTTCTTTACACATTCTCTGAATAACTTCTTACTTGTTAAAAATAACCTTCTTATGGTTCATAAACACTGTGATTAAGGTAATAACCCATAAACAAAGCAACTTGCACATAATATGTATAATTTATGAATAACTATGAGCAATAGAAAATTAGAAGTAGACATAAGTAAATGGGAGATTCACTATTAAATGAAGGGGATTTAATCCTATGATTATTTGGGTAATTTTGTTAACTTAATAAATCTCTAGCCAACGGTTTCTAGTGACTTCATTGGGGAATGAAGAGCTAAACTTCTAGATATATAAATAGATTATTCTTTCAATTTGAGTTAGATACAGTTAATTTTTAGTCTCCCATAATTTGTGGGCTTTTCAAACTATTCACTTTGAACATTGCATATAGGTTTAGTTATGCACCTTTGAGTAAAATGCGGCCTTGTTGAAGCTAACTCCACTTTCCAAATAAAAGCACATCTATTTTACTTGAATTATTTCATGTATTTTTGTTTAAATGTGTTGTCTTCCTTTAATTTTTTGCATAATTATTGGCCACTACTTGAGTCTTTTTCTATAAATTAAAATTTCTAAGAGTAATCTTTAGAATAACTTTTGTGTATCAAACTAGCAAATCGACCCTTTACTAGAGCAAGGAGAGCTCAAGGCCAAATATATTATTTATTTGAATTATAAGAGTGGTTCAATTTAAATTTTCCTATTAAATCTAGAGCATGAAGAGCTAGTCGCTCACATATGAGATAAATACCAACTCTCATAAATTAGATACAACATAATTCCTCAAAAATAATTTAACTGGCTAATCCATAATTCCTTATTCCAAGAAGAATGGTTCAACCACTTCCCATACCTAGGGGGGAAATAATTGGACCTCTGAATTTGAGTCCCCCTCTCCATGACTTGCAAAAAGGATCAAGAAATAATTTTTCCAAAGTTCACTGGTGATGGAAAATAAAATTTGGAAGAGAACTTGGTTGCCTTATTCATAACATGTGGAGTAAATGGAATTGAACATGAAGAAATCTTAGTTAGACTCTTTATTTGGACCTTACATGACTTGGATGTAGAATGGATTTACCATTTGCCTCTTGATACTATAGTAAACTAGGCTACCATGCATGACTAGTTTGAAAAGAAATTTAAAGTTGCTAAAGATTCACATACACTGCTTACCCAATTAACACAACTTAGGAAAGAACTACATGAACACAAGCATGATTTTATTTCCAAGTTCAATATATTTCTCTACAAAATTCCTCAATATGAACTACCCATTAGGGATAATAAAAAATGTTTCTTCATCAATGCCCAGTTACTAGAAGTTAGTTATCAGCTACCAAAAAAAAGAACCAGTTGATTTAGTAGTAGCTCAGAACCTTACTATAGAGGTGGAAGATGACTTAATAATGGATAGAAAGATAAAGGAAAAAATTATAATGGAGACTCTTCTACTTCAATCACATCAAAAAAAACTAATCCTTTATTATAAAAATTGGCTAATGACTTGCTTCAAGTCAAAAGACAAATTGCCCAAGGTACTCATGTTTCTCCTATTATGAAAGTACCTAGATGTAATTTTAATAATCATAATAGGAACTATATTTGTATTCCTAAGAAAATATTATAAATTTAAGATGATCCTAAAAATCATGTTGATATGAGTGAGGAAGATCAGGTGACTTATGATACTCATCAAAGTCTTGGTGATGAAGATGACTTTGTAGATCTTGCTAGTGACTCCAACATTGGTTACCTAGAATACCAATTTGAAAGTGATTATAAAGAATCATTTGAAGAAGTTCAAATTAATTTATTTATATTGTTTTCAAGGTCAAAAACTTAGGAATTTGGTGAGAAATATTCTAATAAACTAGAGAAAGAGAAAGGATATTCTAGAGCAGATGTAAGTATTATTAAGAGAGGTAGTGTTCTACCTTCTTCTTTGGATCATAAAGATAAGTATATAGATTCTTCTTAGACTCATAATCCAATAACTCACACTACTAAATTTATTATTATTCTTTCTACTTCAATTCCCTCTATTTACATAATTTACCATATAAATAAAGCCAAAATTTAGATGTTAGAAGCTAGTACTTGAGATCTTATCTAGATCAATTTAATAGATTAGTCAAATACATTCAAAGAAAAGGGTCTAATAATTTTTCCAGTGCCTCTAAATGTATATTTCCTACTCCAAAAAATTTTCCTTCAAAAACTAATGTTGTTGCTACTTCATCTACACCTACTTATACATCAAAAAGGATAGATCCATTTTATGTCTCTCTTTTGATTAATGGTTTCAAGTTAAGCAACTATATTTTAAACTTTGGAGCTTTAGATAATGTAATTCCAGCTAAGGTGGATGATGATCTTAGTCTCACTTTGACTAAGACAATAGTCATATGTTAATCAATGTAGAGACAAGTTCCCTTGATTGGATAGATCAAGGATGCTCAAACTGTCTTGGTAGCCTTTCTAGATAAAAGACGCAAAACAATAATTATGGTAGAAGACATTAGCATTTCTTATATAATATTTCTAAGTGGAAAATTTTGCAAGGATCAAAGTAGAGAAGTAAAAACTCGATTGGTCATGTGCTCACATTATAATCAAAGGAGTGAATTAGAGACACAAGACTAAAAAGAAGTCCAGATACATAGTTTCCAAATATGATGACCCAAGGTCACACATTCCTTTTGAATAATCTAACCATGGATTTTATTACCTTGAAATGGGAAAAGAGATCTAATAACTAGGGGAATAAGTCGAAGAGGATAAGATATGGACATTAGAGTTTGATGATAGTTTCAGTTTTCTTAGTTTAGGTGTAGGGGTAGTATTGATATCTTCTTATCATAAAATATTTTATTATTATTACAAACTCATGTTTGAAAACACTAAAAATACAAATAAATATGAGGCACTCTTTCTAAGACTAAAACAAGCAAAGGAAAAAGGAGTAATACTTTTTAAAGCACAAGGGGATGTTGAATTGATATTGAGATAAATTAGAGGCTAGTATCAGGTGAAGAAAGATAAGCTAAAACACTACCATGATTGAGTTCTAAGTGAAACACTTGAATTTTTAGCTTTCTCAATCAACTCAATTCCTTGAGATCAAAACTCCAAAGCTAATTCACTTGTTGTTATTGCATCCTTACCAAGGCCAGACTAGTATCCAACAATTTTATGAGAAGGTAACTATAAAGTAGAGATGGTCTACCATCCAAAGGTCCCCAAAAATGTTGAATAATGGTATGTTCTCAATGATGACAAGAAAATAACTATATTTCTTGAGCAACAAGACAAATTCAAAGGACTATACTTTGAAGGAAATAGTTCACATCCATGCGAGACAACAATTGAAAATAAACTAAAATTTAGCTGAAAAGAAAATAAAATTTCTAAAGGGTTAGTCTCCGTAGAATAAATATTTGATAAGCATGATAAATTTTTGAATAAAAATAAAGAATGTGGAGATAGTTATTCCTTAGAAGTTTAGTAGGTTAACTTGGGTAGTGAAGAAGATCCTAGGATGGTCAAAATTGGTAGCTATTGCTCTCAAGAAGAAAAGTAATAATTCATATAACTTATTATAAGGTACATTTGTATGTTTTCCTAGTCCTAAAAAGACCTCAAATCCTTCCAACCAGATGAGGTGCAACACTATATTCTACTCTAGTCAGAGGTAAAATCCTTCAAGAAAAAGTTATGCCACCACAAACCAACTATTTTAGGAAATATTTATGATCAAATAAAGAAGCTTGTTGATGCTGAGATCATCTATCCAATCCATCATTTAAAATGGTTAGCAAATATTACAGCAATGAACAATAAAAATAGGGAAATATGATTATGTGTTAATTTTCACAATTTAAATAAAACCTCTCAAAAATATAATTACCCATTACCCATTATGGACCATAATTTATAAGTGGTTATAGTTTTAGATATTATATCCATATTAGATGGATTTTAAGGATAAAATCAAATAAAAGTGGCAGAAGAAGATCAATACAAAAAAACTTTCATGATGCCATGGGGGATGTTTGCTTATCAAAAAATGCCTTTTAGGATTATCAATGATGGATAAAATTTTTAGTGGGCAATGGATCTAGATTTTACTCATTTTAAGAACAAAATTTTTGTAGTATACCTTGATGACTTAACTATCTTCTCCAAAAAGAGAGGTAATCACTTAGCTAGTCTAGAAGAAGTTATTATCTAGTGTAGGAGACATGAGATTTGCCTAAATCCCAAGAAATCAATATTTATTATGATTAAAGGAAAACTCCTTGGTCACATACTCTCAAAGGAGGGGACAAAAATTAATCTAGAGTGAGCTAAATACATTCAAAGTTTACCTATGTCCATGTCCAAGAAATGAGAGCACTCATTCTTTTGTAAGGTCAATTTACTTAGAAGATTCATTCATGAGTTTTCTATGTTGACATGCCACATCTCTGACATGATGAAGAAGTAAGACTATAAATGGAATCCTGAAAGCAAGTTTACATTTTAAATAATTAAGGTGGTTATAGTTAAAGCCCCAGTATTGGTTTCCCCTAATTTTAGTAAATAATTCATTCCTTACTATTATTCCTCTAAGCATACTATGTCATCTATACTTTTTTAAAATAATGATGAATGAATTGAATACCCTATATATTTCATGATCCATCCACTAAAAATCTTAGAATTGAAGTATTCATAGATGGATAAACATGCCTTTGTTGTAGTCAAAGCTTGCAAATTTTTTAGGTGCTACATTGTGTCTTCACAAACTAAAGTTTATGTACCTAATACTATAGTCAAACAAATTCTAACATAGCAAGAGATGGGATTAATGAGAGGCACTTGGGTAGCTAAGGTGCAAGAGTTTGATCTTGATATCAAACCTATGAAGCTAGTAAGAGGAAGAGGCTTATGCTAGTTGATGACAAAGAGAAAATATGATTATATGGATGTGGAAACATCTTATTTCCAATCTAAATTATATGGAGATTTACCCATGGCACTTTTTATTGATCTTTTAGATGAATGGTACAACAAAATATACTACTTACTAACTTATAGAGAAATCCTAGATGATTTGACATGTAAAAAAAATTTACCATCAAGATAAATTTAAAATATTATGTCCTTTAGGATAATGTTTTGTATAAAATAAAAATTGATGTGTTTTTCTTCACTGTGTAGATAAAGAGTAACAAGCTAGACTATTGGAGTAGTTTCATAACAAGGCATATGTATGTCACTTCTCAGCCAAAATCACAACACATAAAATATTATGAGTAAGGTATTTTTGGCCTACTTTATTTCAAGATGTTTCAAATTAGGTCATTAAGTGTTGGGCATGTCAACATTTTATATGATGACTCAAGTTACCAACCTTGCCTCTAAAACCAATGATTATTGATGAACCTTTCCATCATTGGGGCATGTATTTTATTGGTCTGTTAAATCCTTCTTAAAGTGCTGGACATTGATATGTTTTGAATGCCAATGATTACTTTAGAAAATAGGTGGAAGCCATTCCTATCAAACATGCCGCTTCTAAAGTTACATGTAACTTCATCAAAGATAATATAGTAGAAAGGTTTGGTGTCCCATATAGGATATTAATAGATAATGCAACCAATTTTTCCTTAATAAAACTAACTAATTTCTATTACTCATATGGAATAGACTTGGTTCATGCTTCAAATCACTATACTCAGGGAAATGGTTAGGTTGAATCAAGTAAAAATAACTTGATGACCATCATTCATAAGTTGGTGGATAGTAATCAATGAACCTAGTACAAGAAGTTGTTGGATGCACTAGGGACTGAGAGGATCACCCCAAAGAAAGCCATAGGTATGTACCCTTTTTTTGCTGCTTTATGAAATAAATGGTGAGATATAAATAACCATAGAGCTATCTACTTTTTAATTTTCCAAAGCCAATGAAGATGTTACTTATCAAGATTCACTAAATAAAGAATCATATTTCTCACTACATTGCAAGAAGTTCATGTTCAAGTTATTAACCGACTAGCCAATCATCAAATGAATGTAAATAAGATATTTGATACAAATTCTTGGGATAGGTAGTTTGAAGTTGGTTATTTAGTTCTCTTATGGGATAAATAGAATGAATAAAAATGAAATCATGGCAAATTCGACTACTTGTGGAAAGGACCCTTTACTATAAAAATCATTACTAGAAAAGATAGTTTCATCCTAGCTTATTAGGATGGGATTGCACTACCACTACCATTCAATGGGTAGCACTCAAATTTTTACAAGAATTGAGAAATAGGGTAACACCTATATGTATATAAATCAATTTTTTAGTCTTTATTTTGGTTTTGTTTATTTCATGTTGTTTGCTTGTTTTTTAGTTTTTGTGATTGAGTTTTTGAAAAGAATCCATACCTAATAGATAAAATTCAAAACCAAAGATACTATGATTTCAAATTTTTTTTCTTTTCTCATGATAGAAACAAAGATGTCCCTAGTCAAATCCAACTGGTGTCCTGTCATGTCCCCTTTTTTAGTGGAAATCATCAGAGTTGATGGTTAGCATATTATGTGACCCTTATAGGCTGATAGGATGGATAGAGGGTCTGGAAGGAGCTTGGCTTGGCTTTGATTAGCAAAATTTATACAATTGGCTTTCATTCGAGGTCTTTTGGACATGTTTGCCTGAGCTCCTATTATTTAGGGATATTTGACATGCAGTGGAGCACCCTTATTTTGGTATGGTCATGTGCAGAATCACTCTCTGATTCACCAGCTTTAGACGGTTTGAGGATCTGACATGTATTGAGGGAGATATTAATATTTGATTGATTTAATTAAATATTAATTATTTGGCCTATTTTTTAATTAAGAAACCCTAATTCTTAATTATGAAACCCTAATTACAGCAAGCACACCTTTTTGGAGGATATAAGGGTTTCTTATTAGAGGGAGGCACATTATTCATTCATTATTGATTCATGATTATGAGATTATGATTATTGATTTTTGCTAAGAATTCTTCTAAGAAGACTGAGCCAAGGTTTCTAGTATTCTATTTGCATTGAAGAATGTCCACTCTTTAGTGTGTGCGATTTAGAGGCTGTGAAATATCAACTAATTTATTGCCAATTTGAGAGGTAACTTCATACAGAAGTTGTCACAGAGCTTTCCAGGTATTTATTTTATTAGGGTTTGATTCAATAATTGTTCAGAATAAGATTTTCCATTAGCTTTTGTATGGAATCCATACAGATCTATACAACTCTGTACCATTCTGCATCAGGCTAAAAAGCACTGCGGGAAGCACATAGACCAAAATCGGTAGTCTAGTGACCGACATCAGTCGACTAAGAAACTAACATCGACAAGATATCAACCGACATCGGCCGAACCAGGTCGTCAGAGACCGATGTCGGTAGTTTTTAGAGTGTTATACCACCGACATCGGCAGTATAACTGACGACGATGACTATGTTTTTTACACAACAACCTGAGACGGACCAGATCTAGGGTTTATTTCTAGTTTGTGGAAAAATTCAAGTTTTTAAGATAGTATTTTAATATTCTTTTATATGTATGACAGAGGACTTATATTGTAATCATCTAGATGAATAATATGATCATTGATTTGCTAGTTAAGAGATTATATTGTGGTTTATTTATTTATTTGGAAATTATTTTGCAAAAATTGCAATTTGTTCTTATTTCATACTAAAGATCAGAATACACAGAAAAGCAATTCAGAGTTTTGTCTTTCTAGAGTCTCTATTGGTTGGGGATATTACAGTGGTATCAGAGCTTTTGTCCTGCCATCCTGTTGGGTAGTTTGGGTAGAATAGTGGTATTCATTGAATTGGCTAGTAAATCATGGGTACTTCAAGTACTCAGAAATAGTGGGACAAGGATATGAAGAAGATGAAACAAAGTTTGAACCAGTTAGTTGAAACCCAGAGGAGGATGAATGAATTTCTTTCAGAACCTACATTTGAAGACAAATTTGTAAGGCGTATGACATCTTTTTTTAAAGGGTCCACATCATGAATTGGAAAGAAGGATAAATAGGAGGTTTCTACAGGGGTTGATGGCAGCCCTACACCAGTTGTTAGACACGTTGATTTAGCTCAAGAGGATATGAGGGCAGCCATGGGGAATGAGTTGTCTATATCATCTTTGCAAGAAGTTTCACTTGAGACTTCTACATTGGAGGCCAGCATAGAGGATGCTAATGATATGGATCATAAGGGTATGGCTTCTTTGGATGATCATATTGCTACTTCATCTTCACATCATGAACATCAAACTTGGAAGGATATGGAAAGGACCCAAAATTTATGTGATATGTGGTCACAAAAGGCCAAGGAGGCTAGATTAGTGGCTGCCAATACAAGATAGCATCTTCAGAACATAAGAGGGGAGGTCAATCTCTCCAACATGGGGAGATAGAAAGGAGTTACAATAGGTTCTTCTTGTGATGACTTACAATAGATCAAGGAGGGTATGGAGGCAATGAAGGTGGCTCACCAAGATTATGAGATACATGTGGATGAGCTTAGTCATGGGGATTTGGACTCTCAGTTAGTTGTAGAGGACGAGGGAGCTGGAGACTATGATGATGAGATAGTTTTAGTAGCAGTGTCTTTAGAGTTAGATGAGGATGAGTCTAATGCTAGCATTCAGAGTGTGGAGGTATACTCAGAGGTTAGTACATTGAGTGTTGTTGGTGAGTACATTCTTATAGTTGTAGCTAAGGAACATGTTGTTGGGGCTGACACACATGTTTAGGATTTGAGAATACCTGGTCCTGATGAGTTTGGGATACCAGCAGAGTCGAGTCTCCAAATTGATTCTTCTCACACAAATGACAGTGTGGTATAGTTGGTTATGCCACCTTTATAGAGGGATCAATTGTGATGTGTGAGGGAGTATGTTGATGCTTCTGTGTATAATTTTTACTACACTGAATCATTCATGGAGTATTTTTTGGATAGTGTAAGTGTTCATCTAGACTCGCATAAGGTGACAGAGGGTGTTCTCATCTAAGGTACTAGTTCTATTAGCAGATTGGGTGGGGAGATTATAGTAATCCTTTCTACTATGCTACCTCATAGGGATTTTGAGGTGGGGTTTGTTGAGCAGATTGCACAGGGTCCTATCTAGCCTACAGCCACTTGGAGTTAGAGATTAGAGCCATATGTTGATTCCCAATTTAGTGATGGTGAGCTAGTAGCAGAGTTTGGGGGTTCCTACATGCATTATATGGTGGGGTATGCTCATTATTCTTCTTTTGATCTAGAGATAGAAGATTTAATTTCACACAGGTGTAGATCAGCTCCAGTTTCTTACCATCCATTATGGGATGGATTGGCACCATCTTTTGTAGATGGAATTGGTAGTAGCAAGTTACATAGACTGTAGTATCGACACATCCAGGGTAGTTGTGATTTTAGAGATTGGTTGAGTTGCATTCACCAGTTTGATTGTGGATTCCTCTTGGTTATATTTTAGAGGATATTGCAAGAACTTGCATTGATTGTCATCAGTATAGATCAGGACTATATTTGGGATCCAGGAGGATTGAGTTGTTTTTTGTTCAGAGATTGCTTGAGGGCAAGCAATTTTAGGAGGGGCAGATTGTCATGTCCCCTTTTTTAGTGGAAATCATTAGATTTGATGGTTAGCCTATTATGCGACCCTCGTAGGATGATAAGATGGATAGAGGGTCTAGATGGAGCTTGGCTTGGCTTCGATTAGTAGAATTTCTACAATTAGCTTTCATTCAGGGTCTTTCAGACATGTTTGCCTAAGCTCCTATTATTTAGGGATATTTGACATGTAGTGGAGCACCCTTATTTTGGTATGGTCATGTGAAAAATCACTCTCTGATTCACCAGCTTTAGACGGTTCGAGGATCTGACATGTATTGAGGGAGATATTAATATTTGATTGATTTAATTAAATATTAATTATTTGGCCTATTTTTTAATTAAGAAACCCTAATTCTTAATTATGAAACCTTAATTAGGGAAAGCACACCTTTTTGGAGGATATAAGGGTTTCTTATTAGAGGGAGGCACATTATTCATTCATTATTGATTCATGATTATGAGATTATGATTATTGATTTTTGCTAAGAATTCTTCTGAGAAGACTGAGCCAAGGGTTCCATTGTTCTATTTACATTGAAGAATATCCACTCTTCAGTGTGTGTGATTTAGAGGCTATGAAATATCAACTGATCTATTGCTAGTTTGAGAGATAACTTCATACAGAAGTTGTCACAGAGCTTTCCAGGTATTTATTTTATTAGGGTTTGATTCAATAATTGTTCAGAATAAAGATTTTCCATATTAGGCTATATTTATTTAGACCTGGTGTACAACATACAGGCCACACTATTTTCCATTAGCTTTTGTACGAGATCCATACAAATTTGTACAACTCCATACCATTCTACATCAGGCTAGAAAGTGCCACGGGAAGCACATAGACTGACATCGGTAGTTCAGTGACCGACATCAGTTAACTAAGAAACTGACATCAGCAGGATATTGATCGACATCAGCCAAACCAAGTCATTAGAGACTGACGTCAGTAGTTTTTAGAGTGTTATACCACCAACAGTGGTAGTATAACTGATGATGGTGACTGTGTTTTTAACACAGCAACCTGAGACAGACCAAATCCAGGGTTTATTTTGAGGTTGTGGAAAAATTTAGGTTTTTAAGATAATATTTTGATATTCTTTTATATGTATGACAGAGGACTTATATTGTAATCATCTAGACAAATAATACAATCATTGATTTTCCAATTAAGAGATTATATTGTGGTTTATTATTTTATTTGGAAATTATTTTGCAAAAATCGCAATTTGTTCTTATTTCATACTAAAGATCAGAATACACAGAAAAGTAATTCAGAGTTTTGTCTTTCTAGAGTCCCTATTGGTTGGGGATATTACATGTCCCCAAAATTATAAACTTAACATTTTGGGTTACCCCTATTTAAAATTATGCATTTTTTCTTATTTGAGTTATTTTTCCTTGCTAAGATAATCCTCTAAATAAAGCCTTAGTCTTTAGTGATTTTTGTGTTTGATTAATTTATTTCACCAATTGCTTCAAATTAATCTAGAAGATTTAAAACATCTACCTAAAACCATCACTAAATAAACCTATTTACTCATCTCCCTTAGAAGATCAAAGAAGCTAAAGTGTTTTGGCCCATCTTCAACTAAAATTAGGTTCTCCAAACTACTTAACTTATTTAAGAGTAAGTAGAGTAGTCCTATAAGTCTAAATTACATTGCTTAGTTCAAACAGGATTTATTGAATAGCTTTACTTCTATTGTAAATCTAAGTAAAGTAGTCTCATAAAACCACTGAGCATAACCTAGTGTAAATTGGGTTTTTAGAGTTTCTTTACTTGAATAAGGCCACAAGTAAAAGTAGTGGAGGTTTTTGAATCTAAATTACTTATTGGCCTAGACCAAGTTGGGTTTATGAAAGTACTTAACTTAGAATACTAAAATCAAGCAAAGTAGCCCAAAAAGATTGACAAAAAGCCAAGGGATTATGTGGCTCTTTCCCATATGTCCCCAATTTATCATTAATGCACTGACATATATATAAATATTGTGAAAGTCCACCTCATTTTCTACCTAGCATCCAAGTTGTTCGATCAAGCTATCACACTTATAAACCTCAAGCTACATGATTTGAGAATTTGGAGCATTTTTTGGGCAAATCCAATTCACTCATTTGTACTTGAGGTATGAGGATCATTTTATTATAGTTTTCATGGCTTCATTTTGATTATTTTCTTCTTATTTCTCTTTAATATTTTTTATTCATCATCATGAATGCTTTTATTTCCATTTCTTATTTCATTCAATTCTATCTAGTTTCTTTAGGCAAGTTTAGATGTTGTAAACCTTCTGTGAGTGTTTATAATCATTTAGAATATAATCACTTATGCAAAGTCCTATAAAGCTCAAACATCCTACAAAAAAACCTAGCAGCTAAACCTAACACCGCCCATCCAAGTTTCCTTATACTTGCTGCTTACTCAAGTTTTCAAGTTTGAGTTACTTACCCTAAGAAACCCAACCCTCAAATGCCTTACTAACTTAGGTTTCCTAATACTCATTACTCACCTAGAGTCCCAAACCTAAGTTACTACCTTTAAAAACCTTGAACCTCAAACACCTTGCTTACCCTAGCTTGTGACTACTCACCACTTACTTGGGTTTTCTTAATGTATTTACTCTCCCTATCAAACCCAAAGTATTGAACCTAGATAAACCCATATAATAATACTCAATAAGTACCCATATTCCTTTATCTTAGCTACTTAGTTAATTTTTCTCATCTGATTAAATTGATAATACAAACCTAAAGTCACAAGCTAAGAAAAACTTGAATTTGTCCATACATGTTCCTTAAAACCTACCCATACTCCTAGATGCTTAAGACTTGAGAATTATTCAGAACAACTTGAGGCTGTAAGACCTTATTGATTAAATATGAGTTACATAAGGTTTTCAAGAATTTTTGAGACTTAAAACCTAAAGCTTACTTAGAAGTACTATATGAACAACAAGTTGACTATTATTTCAAATTTTATAAACCAGTTAGATTAGTTAATAAGTGTTTAAATTCATTTATCAAGTTATTTATAATTATTTGTAGACACCTAAAAATTGCCACTAATGACCTCCAACTAGGATTTTGATGAATTTCCACCTAAAATACATAATTTGGCTTAAAAACACTAAAACATTCTAAAATATTTAAAATTGGCATATTCAAATGCCAATTTTAGCTAGGGTATCCCTAAATACGGCAATGCAATTTATGGGATAGCTAACTTTGATCATATCATTGTGAGTCAAAATGCCAATTTTACACTTGGGTGCTCTGGATTGCTCTTACCTATCAAATATTTTACACAAGACATGTGCCTTTGTTATTTTATATGAATAATATCATAAATGGGATAACAGATCCAATGCATCTAACATCACCTTCTAATTCCAATCTAGTCAAATTTAAGACCAATAATAAGGCATTCTGATCAATTTGAGTAATTAGTGCACAAAGTGCTTAAACATGCTTAAGATCTAACTAACCCAAATAAATTCCTAATTAATAATTCCATGGAATTTTTTTGAATACTTGTTTTTATAAATGAATATTGAATATCTACATCATCAGGTGACCTCATTTCTTGGGAAGACATCCCTAGGCGATAAATGCCACAAATATCAGGGTCCATGCCCTCTATGCCTCATCAATGCATTCCATGATGCCCTCCATGCCTCTTAATTTCCCCTTATTCCAATTTCATGATGAGGATAATTACAAACTTAATTCCAAAATTTGAATTAATTCTCAATGACACATCTCAATCTTAGGATGGATGATTCAGGTTGATTCTAGACATTCTCCAAAATCTATAAATAGAGAGACCATGAACATCATTTCTATAAGCTATTTTGGTGCAAAGTTATAATGTAAAAATATCTTCAAGAATCCATTACAATTAGTGTTACCATGCCAAGTTGATTCCAATCCAAGCCAAGCTAAATCCAAAGGTGCCAAAGAGAGATGGACGTAGCCAAGCTTCTATTGATGAGGACTTCATGAGCACAAACCAAGTAAGCCACTACAACAAGCATTTTAGAGCATCCAAGAGAGGTAAAATAAGGTTTTTTATGGATTTTAGTTGTATGTTTTATTCATGTTTGTTAAATAATCTCTCCCTAGTGTCTAGGCCTAGAGATGTTATGCTAGCTAGTGTGTTTCTTTCATTTTGTTTTCATTTTGAAACACAATACTAACCATCCTTTCTTGAGTTAAATTCCTAGTTTACATAATGGCATGCCTAATGGGACTAGATGCATCCCACACATGAAAAAGATCATTTTGTAGCTTTAAAATCTTCATTTGGATCATTAAAACTCTTTCAAGTTGATTTTCCAACTTTGTTTTATCATTTTTTTGTTTACCATGGGTTTACACAATAATCGATGTCAGTTAGTAAAACTGACATCAGTTGGATAGCTATCATTGATCACATTGGTATAACTGATGATGGTTAAATAAACATCATCACTTATCCAATGTAACCATCATCAGTTATATAATTGATGTTAGTCACTATGTTTTTCTTAAAACATAGACCTGAGAGCTCTTTTTCTAAAGTTCATTATTTCAAACCCAAAAGAGCTTCAAGGCTAAAGGACATGCTAACATTTTTGTTGCAAGACCAACCTTGAACTTTACTAAAAACATGTTTTAGATCACCTTTTGCATGCTCAAAA
>JARHVA010002379.1:2480000-2610000 GCA_037957365.1 Torreya grandis | reverse complement strand
CAAGATCAACTGAGAGCATCTTAACATGAAACAAAATATCAATGAGGAAGAATCCCCTATATTCCCATAGAAACACAAAATAATACTCCTTAGGATAAGAGTACATGGACATGGATAAATCTAACACATGAATATTTACAGTGCCACTACACAATACCTCTAGTGAACATGCCCACACTTCTTCTATATTATTCAAAGCTTTAATCTAGGCATCTATTTGACCTTTGTTCCTACCAATTATTCAAATCCTAGTATTTTCATAACAATTTATCCATCCATATAAATGTTGCAGAAACTCAATAAATAAAATATAATACAACTAAACAATCAAATTATTACGTAACAATACCTGAGGGTCCTCACTCCCTCTAATTTTTAATATTGTTTTAAACTCAAAGATCAACTTATAAAACAAACTTTTAGTTATCTCAAGAATGCTATGATCTAATCTAGAATTATTTATATTTCATCTCCTTCATCACATCATAATCAAATAAGGTCCTCACAATGAAACCAAAATCAAATTATCATGTAATCATGCCGAGGGTCCTCAATCCCTATACTTTTTAATATTATATCAAACTCAAATATATCATCTCAAACCAAATTTTAGTTCTCTCAAAATTTATCTAATCTAATCCATCATCAACCATAGTTTCATAATCAATTATCCATACAAATAAATGTTGTGAAGACTAAATAAATAAAATATTATTCATCTCAATAATTAAATTCTCGTGTAACAATTTCCAAGGGTCCTTACTCCCTCTAATTGTCAATATTATCAAAGATCTACTTGTGAAACCAAATTTGAGTTCACTCAAGAGTGATATAATCTAATCCATCATCATCCATATGTAAGCTCCATCATCACATCACAATAAAGTTAGGTCCTGACAATAAAACCAACATGTTTCTATGTAATTTATACCATTACATCTCTATAAAAAATTATAATAGATAAAGGATTCCCTGCACTTAGACTCAACTCTTTCTGATATTCTATAGAGAAATAAACCATTTACAATGGCATGTTTAACTATGGATTAAGGTATAGAGGTCTCACCCACATCCTTTGATAAACCACTGGAACTTTTTAATGGGAAGGTGAATTGGTAATAAAAAATGATTATGATAGGACAATGTCAAATCCTTATCCAAAGTATGTCATGGATAAACAATAATACAAAAACAATATCGACTTAAAAATCACCATAATAAACTTGAATTCGTAAGGAATTATAACCAAACCCTAAAAAATTACACAATAGAAACTCATAATTTTTTATTAAAATGGCATTCCTATATTTTAAAAAGTGTGGTTAAAATAGTATGTTTCTCATCACATCAAACCATATATACCATAGTATAAATATATTACTAATACTACACCTAATTATTACATGAATACTAACACACCATTAACCTTCACAAAATTAAATATGAATCCTTCACTACTACAAACTTATACTCTACACTCTTGGTAAAATTGAGATTCCCAAGTGAGGCATTTATAGGTTTTTTAAACACCTTGGATTTTTGGGTTAGAAAGTGCATATTATATGATGATTTTTGAATAACCTTGAGTATTTTTGATTTGTACTTAGTTTTAATGAACTTTAGGTACCCATAAACCTACCCCATGTGCTTTCATGTTTTCTTTCATCCTAGTTCCATCCAAAACCCTACATTGGTTGGTGACACATTTATAATTTTGCATCGTTGATTTGCATCCCTTTACCTTGGGAATTTATCCTCACCAACAAATACATAATAAATTTTCCTTAGACTTTCCTCTCCTGCATGAAAATAATTTTACTTGTGCACGTATGCATACATTACCAATTATATATGTCTTTTAAATATCACTTGTGTAGTGTGAGATATTTATTCCATTATGTGATAAATGACTTAGTTTCTTTTCCTAACATCAAGAAATAAATATAAAAACTACACCATTTCACCACATAACAAGGTTAATTGGACATATAAAATATACAGACCATTTATAAAAAGGATCTTACCGTATAAGTTAGGCTTTCATATAATTTTTAAAATGTCACATTTATGTTCATACTCCTTTGAAACCTTGCATAAAATAGCCACTAGTAACTATCCAATAAGACCTTTTATGAAAATTAATATCCCATAAAGTATCCCCCAATTATACCTATATGAAACTCATATACCATTTCATGTGAGTCATGTTCATCACATATCAACCTATTACTTCATCTATTAAAAAATTGTACAACTCTTCTTTATAAACTAATACAACATGACCCTTACTACTAATTTATTTATTTTATTATCTATCTAATCCCTTGGGGCCAACCTGAAAGCTACAAATACATTAATATACTCCATATCTTCAAGAAATATCTATAATATAATATTTTTACATCTTTCATGTCATCCTTTATTGGACACATAGCCTCACTTATATCAATTAATTATAGTTGGTATATTTTTTCATTCAACATTATACATTTCAATACTATAAAAAATGGAAATTCTTAAAATAACACTATCTAACAATAAATCTAGCCATGAAGTACCAATTTTTCCCAATTAATTTTAGTTCCTCATGATCATTAAAAACCACAAATGGAATATAAATAAGATAAATTTTTAACTTATATAGAACATAAACCAATTTATATCACTTCTCTCTTTTTAATGATATAACTTTTCTTAGCCTTGGTTAAATTCTTATTGGAAAATACAATAAGATGATTAATGTTGCCTTATATTTATTGCATAATGATATCTACCATATAATTTATTTATGCATCAAAATGCATATGAAATGGAATATTTCAATCTCAAAACTGAAGAATTGGTTCTCTAGGTAATTTACATTTTTACACTTCAAATTCATGTTTTTGTGTATCTATCCACTTGAATGGAAATAATTCTCCAAAAATTATTATAGATTCCCTGGAACCTGCATATAATTATGTATGAATTTATTATAGTATTTGTAGTGTCCAAATAAATCATACACCTTCATTAAAATGTATAGTGCTTTCAATAGTAAAATTATTCTACCTTCACAATATTAACCAACATGTATTATTTATATATATCATTCCCTCAAAATGATTTAAATGGTATTTTGAATTCGCAATTTTTCATATTAAAGGATATATTAATCTATTAAAACCTTTCAAAATCCAAGTGCATATTAGTGTAATGGACATTAAATAATCCATACATAGTCCACTCACCTAGATACACTCAGACAAACTTGCATATGATGCCTTGAATTCTACCACCACAATGTGTGAGAATATAGTAAGAATATTTTTCAAACCAAATGGAATAAAATTATATGCATGATAAACCCACTCCATACAAAAAGTTTTTTTGACTTGTCTTCCTCCTTGATCTTAGTGTGGTGATAGCCTAAAAACCCATCTATAAAAGTGTATATTACAGAGTTAACTATCTCTCTAACATTTACTCTATGAATAACATTGGAAAAAAATCACACACACAAAATTTAATACTTTTTGATCCACACACATTATTATCTATCCAATTTGTTTATATTTAACACCATATAACTCATCTAATCAAATTCCTCCATTGAAATGGTTGCACCAACTTCAAAAAAATGCCTATCTCCTCCTTCACCTTTTTTTAATGTTTGGGTTCATTTTGTATGTAATTTTATTCACAGGTTTCATGCATTTATACAAATTAATGATCATATTCCTAAATTATTAATTAAATTACTTAATTTTATGATATTTATTGAAAAATATGATTTAACTCTTTGATAATTTTAATAATGCATGTAAACTATACATCTATCCAATAACCATCGAATGTATCTATTTGGGTCTCTTCTCTTATTTCCACATTTCACTCCATATGTAAAGGATGAAGTTAATATTTTTAATTATATTTATATGTGCCTTAAATTAATTTATCTACCATATTATCTTACACATTTAGGTGACCATCCTCATTATCTACCTTTTATTCTCCACCAATCTTGTAGAGAACCTTCTTGTGACTTGGATTCCAAACCTCTGTTTTCCAAGTCTTGTTTGTAACTAACACGTTTTATATTTCATTGTTTGAACACTCCTCTATAAAAATACTAGTTCTTTAATAATATTATTCCTATTTATTTTCCTTGAACCTATTCTTCATTTGTACATTATTCTAAAATATAGTCATATACACTACATTTAATAGTGCATTCAACTTTTCATCCTTTGATGGAAACCTAAATGTATCCATGAAATCTTCCTTGACCTTTTTTGACATCACAACCTCCTTACTTGAATCACTAATAATGTACCATGTGCATGCCCATGCTTTCAATATGTAAAATTACACATGTACCCACAACCATATAAGAATAATGATAATATATTTTAAACATTCCTTATCACATTGTTTCAAGTGCTCAGTAAACTTAGTGTTCCCTAAAAACACTAATATAAAATTATTCTTATTTATAAAACTAAATTTAATGCATATTACAATATATAGACAAACATTATAACCCTATCTTCCTCCATTGGTAAAAATGCATCCAAGTTCTACACATACACATATATAAATGGTGTTCCATCATATTTGGGTCAATTCCCCAATATTCCTTTGAAACATTTGAACACACTCTTAGATTTGTGAATTACCTTCAAAGAACACTTATTTTTTATTTTATTGATAGTTTTTTTTCCTTTTCTTGCTTTGGTCCTCTTCTAAAAAATACACTCATTATAGGATTCATAACCCTTGACTTCACTTTTACTTACTTATAGTCAATATCCTTTTTGCACCCATATTATCAATGTATGAATGGTCATATCCAAAATTAATGTGCCATTATTCCAATTTATCATCACCCCATATTCCCTTAGGTATAAGTATTCCTTACCATATGAGATAATGATGTAAATTTGATTTATATATTATTCAACATCTACACTCTTAGCATATGATGACCGATTATTTATATCCAATAGAATAATAACTCTTTTTGTCTCATTATTTAAACTCATGTAATACTAATTGCATCACATATCTACCTTATTTTTATAACACAACCTTCCTTATAAGCTATATTTTTAATTTCTTCATCCATCAAGATCATCTCAAAATTAGTTTTGAATTGTGTACCCATAATCACCAATTTAACAGCCTTAAACACTCTTAATGGTCTTAAAATTGATATTTCCTCCAAGAAAAATGCATTTATCAAAGGCTAACCTAGGAATTCCTATTTTATTCCATGCATCCCAAGTCAAAATGATCCCTTTCCATGCCTATATTAATTATAATACTATATAGATTCTAGTCATTAATTGATGCATAAATGCTTAACCTCATGTAATACCACACATTATTAGAAACATTGACCTCTTTAATATTCCTAGGGACTTACACATGTACATCCCCTATACTAATCCTTAGCTAGTTATTAAATCATGACACCATTACTTATTGCCTAATGTGGATAAAATATCCATGATATGTAATTTAATTTTCATCACTCTTCGCTTATAAATGACTCTTATTTATCTATACATTGACTTCATTGGTGATGCACAACTCCTCCTGAAGACTCTATGCAATCTAAATTATATCAACTAAAATCCTCCTATCAGCTAGCACATTTAAGTATTTCAATAATTATACTACTTGGTTGTGTACCATATTATCTTTTCCATATATTTAAACATAATTAAATCATAAATAAAGATTATTTACTATTAAAATACATAATACATATATAATACTTGATTTCTCCTAAAGATAAAAGAGATACCTCTTATCATAATCCCTCATATTTCTCATGTTATCTCCTAAAATTTCTATAAAAAACCTTATATTCTTTCTTCTCACATTATCTATGTGAGTTTTTTATCATAAATAACTCACACACACAATAATAGTATTAATCCTCTAACTATTACAATAAATAATTCACATACTTTTACCCTTGTGAGTGCTAGATAATATATTTCCTAACATTTCCCCTAGTGTGAACATGGGGAAATAATCATATGTTTTAGAATATTTTTTATGAAAAAATTCTTAGACTAGGTACCACTCTATCAAGTTACATCTTAACCTTTAGAAAGGTGTGGTTTATGAGTTGAAATCTTGAGATAGTTCCCATACCTCTTTTACCCAAACTTCTCAAATTTTAAAATAATAATATTCACAAACTCTTAAAAATAGTTATAGAATAATGCATATCAAAATTACCTCAAAATAATAAATTTTACCTCAAATAGAAATCTTATTTTACAAGATGATGTTTTTTACAAATTTTATAGCATAGGTTTATTCATCACACCACCCAGTATAAAAATTCAAAAACATAAATATTTGAGGACTAAGCCCTCATTGTGTTTGTATGTAACATGTGTCAATGATGACTAAAACTCAAACAAAAAAAATGTAGGCAACAACCACTATCATTAGAAGCTAACCTTGACTTTAGTTGATTTGACACAAATGCTAATACTATTAATGTGATTTTCAACACCATTATTAGTGGTTAAAAAGAGGGAATTGATTACCCTCCAACCTCCATTGCCTCCATCAAAAAATATGTTAATAATTACACATATGATTGGAATTTGAAGATCTTATGTATGAATTTAGCTAAGGATAAATCCCCCCATAGTCTTGACACACTCATTGAACATTATGTTCCACCCAAAAATTGTTTGTGGGGAAACATTTTTGTTTTAATTTTTTACACATTAGACGATGAACATAATTTTGATGAATCGATAACTAATGAATTTTACTTTAATGAAAAAATGGACCCCAAATTAATACAACTTGACGACTGTGATATTACATTTATTATAATTAATAAACCTAAAAACATATATTCTATAATATGAATACTTATCATCAGTCAATATTTGATCCACCAAATCACTTTAAAAAATACCTTAATATATAATATAAAACTATACAAAATAATACCAAATCTAAACATATGATAGATACACCACATAATACCTATGTAATATTTTTAAAATAAATGAAACTTAAGTGACTAAATATTAAAACTTATATTAAACCCAATAACATGAAATAAACTATAAAATTTTCTAAACCTAACTATCAAAAAATATTCTAAACACATGGATGCACACTCAAAATTGATGCTATAATAACTAATTTTATTTTCTCATCTTTGGAGTTCACGAGCCCATCTTATATCACTTATGTAGATAGACCTTGCCATTCACATTAGAGAATAAGTACACTAACATGGAAATAATCTAAACACGTGAAGCTTGAATCTTGACTATATATTTTGATCTAATTATATTAAAAAACTTAGGAAAATAAATGCACGTGAATCTACCACAGAACAAAGCAAAATTGTTTTTGTGGTATTACCAACAAATTTGAGATTAATCATCTTTTTATATGAATCCAACATAGATAACATAATGATATGTAGGGTCAAGTCTATTGACTATAAAAATAAAATATAATAATTAATTACAAGGATATGAATAATAGATTTAATGATTTCACAGTCCATTTCATTGATAATATTTACTTTTGGTAATAACTGTGTAAAATATTTTAGCCTCAACATTCCAGATCACCTCCCATGATCCTTATTCAGGAGAAACATATGATGAGGAACATCAAATGTAACCACCTTAAATAGGGTAAAGGTTAATCACTTGAGGTAAAAATAGAAGTAACCATTATGAGCTCATACCCCAAGTGCCATTAGGAAACACACTTCCTATCCTAAGCCTCTCAATGGTAAAAATGATAAAGACAAGGATAAATTAAATTTAAATTTACTGGAAACATAAAAAAAAAAAAAATTGTTGGAAACATAATAAATAAATAAATAAATTTTAATGAGATATTTAAAACTTTAATAAATTAAATTTTTTTAATGGAACAATTAAATTAAAATAAAGTTAAATTATTAAATGTAAATTAAATGAATAAATGGAAATTATAAAATAAAATAAATTAAATAGAAGATTAATTAATAAATTTAAATTATTAAATGAAATTAAATGAATAAACAATTATAAGTTTAAAAGAGGCAAACAAAGAATATGAAAAAACCTAAGTAAAAGGGGGAGGTGGGATGGGGGGGAAGGCGGTCTAGATGAAAAACTAAGGGTTTATGAGCCCACCAAGGGATTATAATGAGCTAAGGATAGTGTTCCAATTGGGGTCAAAACCTAAGACTGCATCTCTATTAAGGTTGGTCGAGTGTTTGCCAATTTCAATGACTTCTTTTAGTTTTCATTTTAGAAAATAGTTTTCTATGGAAATCACCTTGGCATCTTCAATGTGGATATCATTTATCAGAGTAAATGATTATTATAAAATTACGGTGTTTGATCCAACATAGAGAATGTAATGATATGCATGTAAGCACATAAATTGAAAAACATATTAGATGTAGATCAAACTTGCATATTTTGACATTGAACTCTCTGATATATACAATAATGGCATATCTTACAATAAAAGTCATCACATTTTTATAATCAAAATGATGCAGGAGTATCACTCCCAGGCCTAGTTTTCTTGTAAATTTTGGTTTTCTTGTAAAATTTTGATTTTTTGGTGGTATAACAGTTATTAGGGTGATCAGATAGTTCTAGCTCTTTAAAAATTCAAATTTGGCTTTTCTCACTAAAACTAAATTTTTGAATTGTTTAGCTTAGTTTAGGTGTTACAGGAGTGTTTTGAAGGAATTATAAAAGTGTCAAATTTTTAGTATGACCTCTTAAAGGAACCATGTTTCTATATCATGGGTCTAAATCATGTAGGTATGGAATATCAAAATTTGGTGTATGTTTCGTACTTTTATTTGTCCTCTAATGACCGTTGGAAGGTCCAAAATCAGTTGGAGATTTTAGAGGATAGATAAAATATATTGGATCTTAGTAAGGGGATTAATTTTAATGTATAAGTGGTCAAGTTACAATAAAAAATATGTATTTCTACATTATAAAAAAGATAGTTGTAGACTCTATTTTCTGTGTATTGATAATGAAGGTGACTATATATGTTTGAGTACTAAAGAAAGATCTTAAAAATAACATATTTATGATAATCCATGTGTTTTGTTAATTTTTTAAAATATATTCTTGAAGATTTTTATATGTTTATTTAAGTTGTTTTCTATCAATCTTTGTGGAGAAAATCAACATAGTCTTGTAAGTAACAGTGAACACACACATAGTCACACTAAAAATATTGTAAAAGTGGTTAACAAAGTTGTCAAGGAGGTAATTAATGATTTGAGGAGGTTTATAGGGATATAATAGATATTATTAAACTGTCAAAGACATTTTAAATTCAATTTATAACTTATAAAATTAAATTATTCCTTCTCAGGTCTACATAGACAATGGTAACCTTGAGTTAGGGTTTTAAAATACAAACTTGATTATAGGAGTTATAACCATATTAAAAAAAATTGTGATTTGTTGTGGATTAATGTATTATAAGATATTTTTGAGGTTACATACCCATACAAACCCTCTATGTATGGTAAAATAGGAAAAAGAGTTAATTAGGCCTTGGGAGACCTAATTGAAGCTTAATAGAGGATGAAAACATGGTATCTGAGTGTATTTGAATCAATAAAGTTGTTGAAGGAAAGGAAATAAATAAAGGGTACTAAAAAATTTACATAGATTTTTAATCTCAATCCTAACTAGTTTTTACCATTAGAAAAGGTGAAAAAAGGCTACTAGAGAGTGGGATAGGTTGTTTCAAGTGACAACAAGTTGCAAGTTTGAACTTTTGTTGTACCTCTACATCATTATACCATTAGAGCCAAACTAAGACACCTAAAATTTATTGGAGAAGGTGAGATTATCTGAATAAGAAGAGCAGTTAAGATTATTTGGTACATTGACTTAAGGAGAGATAAGATGACACCTAAGAGAAATGTAGCAAGTGAGAGAGCAACAACCATACAAATGGGATATGTAATATTTAAAGAGTTAATTAATATCATAGTAAAAATTTATATAATCATCATAGTAGTTGAGGTCAATAAAATAAGAGTAGTCATAGGTGATTTGAGTGACCAAGAGGAATAAAAGCCTTATGCACCAGAGTTAGAAGATTAAGTAGAGAGAGAAAGTGAAGAATATAAGTTTGAGAGGTTGTTAAAAGTGGTGAAAGGGGAAGGATACAAGCCTAAAATAGATCTTATAGTGTATTCAAGCAACCTAATTATAGAATAACTCCTTGATTAGATAGGAGAGTTGAAGAAATACTTTGATTTTGAAGATGTATTAGAAGAGAAACAAGTGAAGTTTGCAAAAACCAAGTTAAAGGGTCATGCATCCAAATGGTGGGATTACATATAAGATGAGAGAAGGAAAAAAAAGAAAATCCAAGAACAAGTATTTGGATAGAATGGTTACAAATTTGAAAATCAAATTCTTGCCTAGTGACTACATCACCAACATATATGGGAAGTTTCAAAACCTGAAATAGAAAGAGTTGGGAGTTAAAGAATACACTAAGGAGTTATATAATGTAAGTATCGAATCAAACAAAATCCATAAGGATAATGATAAGGTGGCTAGGTATCTCATTATTTTTATATACAACTTATATAATGAGTTGAGCCTTACTATTCTAAAGACATTGGAAGAATGTTACCATTTGGCCTTAAAAGTAGAGGATAAGCTCAATAGGAAAAAAAACCAACAAAATAAAGATAGAGGAAGAAGTTTTAGGGGAAAAGGATATAAAAGAGGTATATTTCATTCATAAAGAAGGCAAGGGTAGTATAGTACTTCACATGAATAACCATCTAGTTCAAGAGGAGGATTTAGAGGTAGAAGGCCATATTTCAAGGGTGGTTATGTATTAAGAGGTAGAGGATCAGGTGGTTCTATAGGTATATGTTTCAAATACAACAAGTTTGTTATACATATGTCTTGGGAATGTCTAGAGGATTAGCTAGTAAGAAATCCAAGACTAGAAGGTATAAATCATATTACAAAAGTAATTTAGGAAGAGAGTGTTTTTTATCTATCACTCATGGAGGAAATTGATGTAGGAGAATATTTTTTAATGAGGAGGGTTTTGATCAAGACACCCAAGGAGAAGGATCCACCACAAAGAAAAATTCTTTATAGAACTTCTCACAAGTGTCAAGGTAACTGTTATAAAATGGTCATAGATTTAAGAAGTACAAATAATTCAATCTCAAATGAAATGGTTAACAAAATTAGATTGAAGAATTTGTTTCACCCCACACCATACAATGTATAATGGTTAAATAAAGGACAATGAGTTTTGGTTAGTGAAAAAATTTGGGTGGAGTTTCAAGTTGTAAGGTATAAGGACAAGGTCATTTTTGACATGATCCCTATCGATGTTTATCATGAGCTTCTTGAGAAGCCTTAACAATATGATAGGAAAACCACTCATGTTGGTAGGATAAATGTATACACATTAGTTAAGGATGGAATTAGTCACACATTACCACCTATGAAATATGAAGATAATGATGAATAAGTTGGATCAAATATGATGTTGGTTAGTGGTAAAGAATTTCTAAATGCTATGAATGAAGAAGAGTTGGGATTTTCATTATTAATAAAGCATAGGACTGTTATGATAGCCACCAAAGTGAATAATTTTCCTCAAGATATCTATGTCATGTTAGAAGAGTATGCATTAATTATTGTTGATGAGACACCAATTACATTTCCACCTATGATAAACATTACTCATCACATAGACTTTGTTCCAAGAGCAAGTTCGCCTAAAAAGGATGCCTAAAATATGAATCTTAAGGAGAATGCATAAATCAATATCCAAGTGAAATAAATATTAGATAAAGGATTAATCAAATAAATTATTAGTCCTTGTGTAGTCCCTATAGTGTTAGTGCCTAAGAAGGAAGGTGAGTAGAGAATATGTATAGACTACATGGCTATCAACAAGATCATAATTAGATATACATTTTCTCTTCCTAGGATATAATATTTGTTGGATTTATTGATTGGATCAATATAATTTTCAAAAATTGATTTCAAAAGTGGGTACCAACATATTAGGACAAACAAGAGGATGAATGGAAAACTACATTCAAGACTAATGAGGGGCTATATGACTGGCTAGTTATGCAATTTAGTTTAACAAATTCACCAAGAAATTTCTTGAGGTTTATTAATTAAGTCATCAAACCTTTTATAGTTATGTTTTTAGTGGTATACTTGTATGCTATACTTATCTATAGCCCTAGTAAGGAGGAGCATATTCATCATTTGCATCTAGTCATGAGAAGGTTGCAAGATGAAAGGTTGTTAATAAACCTCAAGAAATGTGAGTTTATGAAATCATAACTATTTTACATAGGATTTTTAATCTCTCAAGGCATGATAAAGATGGAAAATGACAAAGTGAAGGCAATCATGGAGTGGCCAACACATAGAATAACTAGAGAGGTAAGGAGTTTCCATGGACTTAAAAGTTTCTATAAGAATTTTATTAGAAACTTTAGTAGAATATGTGCTCCAATAATAGATATCATTATAAGAGATAATAAGAATGTTTTTTGGATTGAGAAATCTGAAAAGATTTTCTAGTATTTGAAGCAAATAATAATGAAGCAACCTATTCTAACATTACTATACTTTAATAAAGTTTTTCAGATAGAGTGATGCAAGTGGAGTGGTAATAGGGGTTATTCTAAGCCAAAATATTAGGCCAATAGCCTATTTTAGTAAAAATTCAATGCTTCCAAGATAAATTATTCATCCTATGACTTGGAATTTTATGTAATGGTGTAGGCCTTGAAGAAGTGGAGGCATTACCTAATGATAAAATAGTTTATCATCTACATAGACAATCATGTACTTCAATTCATCACTAATTATCCTAAGATAAATCAGAGGCACATGAAATAGGTGGAGTATATGTAGAATTTTACCTTCACCATCAAGTATAAGCAAGGAAAAAGTAACAAGATAGTGGATGCATTGAGTAGAAGATTCTTGTTAGTGTATGAGATATAACTTGAGAGTGTTGGTATTGAGTCACTCAAGGAGATGTATGAATATGATGAAGACTTCAAAGAAGTATATAATGCTTGTAAACATCAAACTACACTAAATAAAGAGCCATGGTTAGAATATGTCATATAATATGGGTTACTATTTAAAAGTGTGCAAATATGTGTGACAAGAATCTCAATAAGAGAGAATTTTATCTAAGGGAAGTATAGTGGGATTATGGGAGGCCACTTTGGGATTGAGAAAACTTTGGAATAGCTCATTCGACACTATTTTTGGCTTAAGATGCAAGAAAAAGTGAGAAGATATGTTGAGAGGTGTAAAAATTGTCAAATGGCCAAAGGGAAGAGCAATAATTTAGTTTTATTTCAACCTTTACCAGTCCCAAATAGGACTTGGGAATCCATAAACATGGAAGTTGTGATGGTACTACCTAGAACACAAAGAGGTTTTAATTCCATATATGTATTTATAGGTAGATTTTCAAAAATGGTATATTTCCTTCGTTGTAAGATGATCAATTATGTCACCCATGTGGAAAAAAATTTCTTTAAGGAAGAAGTAATATTTCATGGACTACTATTAAACATTGTAACTGATAGAGATATTAAGTTCCTATGCCACTTTTAGAGAATGCTATGGAGGAACCTAGGTAAAAATATTTGTTTTAGTTTAGCTTACCACCATCATATAGATGGTAAAACTTAGGTGGTTAATAGGATCCTAAGAGACCTATTTAGGTGTATATCTAAGGATAATACCAAGAAGTGGGATCTTGTATTACCGTAGACGAAATTTGATTATAATGACTCCCCCAATAAGAGCATTAGCATGAGTCCTTTCCAAGTGATATATGGTATGTGTCATAGAGGAGTGTTTTAACTAATAAATATTGGTAACATGGATAATAGGAGTGATGAAGGATGATATTTTAAAGTGTCCATGAAAGAGGTTCATGAACAGGTAAGGAAGCATATAGAAGCTAGTGTGGTGAAATACAAAAAACAAGCAAATGTAAGTAGAAGAGAGGTAAGTTTCCAGTTTGCAAATTTAGTTTTGGATCATATTATGAAGGAGATATTTCACATAGGTTACTAGAATAATATTAACATGAAAAAAATTGGTCCTTGTAAGGTGCTTGCGAAGTTTGTTAATAATGCATATGAGTTAAAATGGCCTAGTGGTGTAGGCATATCACCAATTTTATATGTTTTAGATTTTTAAAATTATAAATAAGGAATAAAATGTGAATAAAAAATATAGGGAGAACTTAAAATAGGTATATATTGGGCAAAATCGTTGACTCAAGTCAAACCAGATGAATTAAAATGCATCCAAAATAAGTAAGTGTTCAAATAAACTAGGAACAAGTAGTATTTCAAGTATTTGGTCAAGTGAAAGAAACATACTATTGAATATTATACATGGATGATATATAATTACATAAAAAAACATGGGATTACTTTGGTATAACTCATAGACAATACTCTCTGAATCTTTTTCTCTTTCCCCTGGGAGTAGTATGATGCAAGAACATCACTCCTAGGCCTACTCTTCTTGAAAATTTTGGTTATAAAATCAAATTTTGGTTTTTTTGGTATAATATGTCTTATGGTACTTATATAATCCTTATTTTTCATTTCAATATGTTGGTTTTAGTTCTATGTCTTCAAAAATTCAAATTTGGCCTTTCTTGCCAAAAGTAATTTTTAAATTTTTTTTATTGTTTAGCCTAGTTTAGGTGTTTAAACAGTGTTTTAAAGGAATTATCAATGTTTAAAACTATTGGTATGACATATTTAAGGAATAATTTTTCTAAATCATGTATGTATAGAATATAAAACATTGGTGTATGTTTCATACTTTTCTTTGTCCTCTTATAACTGTTTGAAAGCCCAAAATCAGTTAGAGAGTTTAGAGGATAGATAAAATGTATTAGATCCTTGGTAATGGGATTAATTAAATGTTATAATTGGTAAAGTTCAAATAAAAAATAATAAGTATTTCTACATTTTTAGAAAGATAGTTTCAGACCCTATTTTTTGTATATTGACAATGAAGGTGACTATATATATTTGAGTACTAAAGCAATATCTTATAAAAAACATATTTGTGATAGTACATGTTTTTTGGTAATTTTTTTAATCTATTAATTAATATTTTTATACATTTTTTCTATTAATCTTTGTGGATAAAATGAACATAATCTTGTAAGTAATAGTGAACACACACATAATCACACTCATAATATTGTAAAAGTGGTAATAAAGTTGTAAAAGAGGTAATTAATGTTTGGAGGAGGTGTATATGGATAACATAGATCATATTAAACTTTAAAATACATTTTAAATTTGTTTTTTAAATTATAACATTAAATTCTTCCTTCTCAAGTCTGCATAGACAGTGGTAACCCTGCGTAAGGGTTTTCATATTCAAAATTGGATTGCAGGAGTTATAACCATCAAAATATCACAAAAAAAATTGATTTGTTATGGACTAATGTCTTCTAAAATATTATTTAGGTTATATACCTGTAAAATCCTTTTGTTTATGGTAAAAGCTAATACAGAGTTAATTAGGCCTTATGAGACCTAATTAAAGCTTGACATAGGATAGAAAGGTGGTCTCTAAGTGGATTTGAATTAGGAAAGTTTTTGAAGGAAAGTAAATAAAAAATGGTGATCAAAAAGTACCATATACTTCTAATATCAATCTTAACTAGTCTATATAATTATAAAAGGTGATAAAAGGCTATTAGAGAGTGGATTAGGTTGTGTAAAGTGATAACAAGTTGAAAGTTTGAACTTTTGGTAATTGTACCTATAAATAATTTTTGTATTAAAGCCAAAATAAGTAACCTAAAATTGAATGGGGAAGGTAATAATATCTAATATGAAGAGAAATTAATATTGTTTAGTATATTGACTAAAGAGAGACAAGATGCCACCTCAGAGAAATGCAAAAAGTGAGAGAGAAACAACCATAAAAATAAGAGATGCAATATTATAGGAGTTGAGTAATATGATAATGAAATTTTATGTAAGACTCATAATAGTTAAGGTCAATCAAATAATAGTAGTCAAAGGTGATTTGAGTGACCAAGAGGAAGAAGAGTCACATGCACTAGAGTTGGAAGATGAAGTAGAGAGAGCACGTGAAGAACAAAACTTTGAGAGGTTGTTAAAGGTGAAAAAAAGGAAAGGATTAAAGCCTAAACTATATATTATAGTGTATGTAGGAAACATCATTGGAGAATAACTCCTTGATTGGATATGAGAGTTGAATAAATACTTCGATTTTGAAGATGTACTAGAAGAGAAACAAGTGAAGTTTTCTAGAACAAAGATAAAGTGTCATGAATTCCTATGGTGGGATTACATATGGGATGAGATAAGGAAAAAATGAAAATGCAATATCAAGTCTTGGGATAGAATGGTTTCCAATTTGAAAAAGAAGTTTATTGCCTAGTGACTACATCACCAACTTGTATGAGAAGATTCAAAACCTAAAACAAAAAGAGTTTGGAGTAAAATAATATACTAAGTAGTTTTGAAAGTTGAGTATCATATCAAACCACATGGAGGATGATAATTATAAGATAGTTATGTATCTTAGTGGTTTTAGATACAACTTATAGGATTAGTTGAGCCTTGTTAGTTCAAAGACATTGGAAGAGTGTTACTAGTTGGCCTTGAAAGTAGAGGAAAACTTCAATAAGAAAAAAAAAGTAGAGGTAGAGTCATAAGTTTTAGGTGAATAGGTTAGAAACTAGGTAGAGGTTAGTCATAAAGAAGCCAAGGGAGGTTTATTACTTCACGTGAACATCTATCTAGTTCAAGATGAGGATTTAGAAGCAGAAGGCCATATTTGAAGGGTGGTTATATATCAAGAGGTAGAGTATTATGTGGTTTTATAGGTAGGGTTTGTAAATGAATTTTTTTTTATGGACATAGGTCTTGGGAATGTCCATAGGATTAGTTAGTAGGAAATCCAAGAATATAAGGTAGAAATTATATTGTAAAAGTAATTGAGGAAGAGAGTGTTTTTTCTCTATCACTTGTGGAGAAACTTTATGTTGGAGAATATTTGATAGTGAGAAGAGGTTTTATTAATATACCCATTTATAAGGATTCACCATAAATAAAATTTATTTTTATAACTTCTTGAAAGTGCCAAGGTAAGTGTTACAAAATGGTCATAGATTCAGGAAGTATAGATAATTTAGTCTCAAATTAAATGGTCAACAAATTTATATTGAATAATTTTCCTCACCCCACACCATATAAATTATCATGGTTGAACAAAGGGCAACCAATTTTGGTTAGTGAACAAATTTGGGTGGAGTTTCAAGTTGGAAGGTACAAGGACAAGGTCATTTATGACATGATCCCCATGGATGTTTGCTATGTGCTTCTTGAGAGGCCTTAGAAATATGATAGGAAAACCACTCATGATGGTAGGAGAAATGTATAAACCTTAGTTAAGTATGAAATTAGTCACACCATATTGCCTATAAAATTTGAAGTTAATGACCAACAAGTTGGACCAAATGTGATGTTGGTTAGTGGTAAAGAATTTATAAATGGTATAAATGAATGGGATTTGTTACTTGCATTGGTAGTCAAGCCTAGGAATATTATTATAGCCACAAAATTGAATTATTTACCTCAAGATATCTAAGGTATGTTGGAAGAGTATGAAAAAATTGTAGTTGATGAACTGCTAAGTACATTTCCACCTATGAGAAACATTAATAATCACATAGACCTTTTTCCAAGAGTAAGTTCACTTAATAAGGAATCCTAAAAGATGAACCCTAGGGAGAATACATTAATCAAGAGACAAGTTTAATAACTCTTAGATAAAGGATTAATCAAATAAAGTCTTAGTCTTTGTGTAGTCCTTATACTGTTGGTGCCTAAGAAGGAAGGTGAGTGGAGAATGTGTATAGACTCAATGGATATCAACAAGATCACAATTAGATTTAGAGTTACTCTTCCTAAGCTATAATATTTTATGGATTTATTAAGTGGATTAATCTAATTTTTTAAAATTGATCTAAAAAATGAGTACTATCAGATCAGGATTAGATAAAGGGATGAGTGGAAAACTACTTTCAAGACCAAAGAGGGGTTGTATGAATGGCTAGTTATGTTATTTAGTTTTAAAACTGCACCAAGAACTTTCATGAGGCTTATGAATAAATTTCTCAAACATTTCATTGTTTTAGATTAAGGTAAAAATAGGTTTTGAAGGGACCCCAAAACCCTTTACATCAAAAAAGAGATAAACTTTAAAGCACAACCGATTTTCTAAAAAGAAACCCAAAACTGGAACAAACCAAACCAGGTTAAACAAGAACTTAAAAATAGCATAAAAGACCAGATGTAGCAGCTGACACTACACAGAACGGACCATCAACAGACATGATCAACATCCTACAACCTCCCATACAAAAGAGGTTTAAAAAATTATTTATTTTTTACACGAACGAAGATTCATATCTAGAGGGGGGACGAAAGGCTTAGACTTCTTCCTCTTAATAACTATCCATCCATCCTCTACCTTTGCTGCCTCAGTCATCCATATCTCAGAAGACAGTGATCCATGAAGCCCAGGGGACACAGATGACTCAAAAAAATCCTTATGAAAACCAGCCATAGTCTGGTTCCTAGGTAGTTCCTCCAAAATAGGGGGAGAGACCAAAGCCTCCTCATCAACTGGCTTAGAATGATCATTATTCCTAGTCTCCATAGGCCCATCTATGGAATATTTTACCAGTGAGTCCTCCTCAATCATTAGCTCAGAGTGGATACTATCTTCATTCTCAAAATTAGCCAAATCTTCCTTGGGTTGTTTAGCCATGTAATGTTCAGAGGAAGCCTCAGACCACCAAGAAGGTGGTCATCTAGACTTTGATTTCCTAGCCATACAATGAGTAGCAATATGACCTGTTAGGTGACACTTTCTGCACTGAAAAGGTACGCCCTCAAAATCCAACATTTGTGTCCAAGTACCCCTTGGGGAGTCTAAACAAATCACCTCTGGTATGCCCTTAGAAACATCCACCTCAACCATTAAGCGTGCACAGGTCAAATGGTAACCATCTAAAGTATTTTCATCCACAAATAAAAAATCTCCTATAGCATTCTCGATGGTTTTAAAAATTGATTCATGCCAAAGATGTATTGGTAGATTTGGGAGCCGAGCCCAGATAGGGAACTTGTTAAAGGTTTTCGTAAGCGGATTAAAATCCTTATGCCACCATTTGGCCATGAGAGGATATTTACCCTACCATAAAAAATTGTTGTTGCTCAAGATTATCCTTCTATCCTTAGGTCTTTAGAAGACAGCTATAAAGAAACCTTTAACACATGGCAAGCTTTCAACATTGTCTTCAATAAGTGGCAACCAGGTCTTGGAGATCCAACCATGTAGATCAGCAAGAGAGGGCCAAAATCCATAAAAACAAAAAATAGCAGCATGAGAGGAAAAAACTTCTACTTGTTCAAAGATTTTGTCCACTATTTCAGGATCTAGAGTTACCCTAGTGGGTTTTAGAGCACTTAATGGTAGTACACAGGACGGCCCAAATGATACATGAGGCACAGCTTCATGTAGATCTTCTTTGAATGCCACCACATCCATGAAAGTTCTTCCCCCTACTTCAAACCCTGATCTAGGAATGTAGGCAGAATGCCCAGCTAAAAACTTTCCTCCACCCACATGAGAGGTCTCTTTAGGGGCATTCAGATCTCTCCCCTTGTGAACTGATAACACCCCACCCATTTTAGAAGCTGTAGCCATGCCGACCACCAGACTGTCGACACCCAATTTCAAATTTTCTGAAAGTGCACGCTCAGGAGACGGCATGACTAAATTTCTAGCATCAAACATTTCATAGTTATGTTTATAGTGGTATACTTGTATGATATACTTATTTATATCCCTAGTAAAGAGGAGCATCTTCACCATTTGCATCTAGTCATGAGAAGGTTGCAAGAGGAAAGGTTGTTAATCAACCTCAAGAAATGTGATTTTATGAAATCATAACTATTTTAATTAGAATTTTTAATCTCTCAAGGCATGATAAATATGAACAAGGACAAAGTGAATTCAATCATAGAATAACCAACACCTAGAATAACTAGAGAGGTAAGGAGTTTCCATAGACTTGAAAGTTTCTATCAAAAAATTATTAGAAACTTCAATGGAATATGTGCTCCAATAATAGATACCATTAGAGGAGATGATATTTTTTAATAAGAAAAGATAAAAGGATTTTCTAATATTTTAAGTAAATAATAATGGAACAACCTATCCTAGTATTACTAGACTTTTATAAATTTTTTTGGATAGAGAGTGATTCAAGTGGAGTGACAATAGGGGTTGTTCTAAGACAAGAGAACATGAAAATAGCCTATTTTAGTGAAAAACATAATGATGTCAAGAGAAAGTATTCATCATATCACTTGTAATTCTTTTCAATAGTGTAATCCTTGAATAATTGGAGGCATTCCATAATGACAAAATAATTTATGATCTACATAAACAATCATTCACTTTAATTCATCAGTAATCAACCTAAGCTAAATCAGAGGCACATGAAATAGGTGGAGTATATGTATAATTTTACCTTCACAATCATACATAATCAAGGACAAAGTAACAAGGTAGTGGATGAATTTAGTAGAAGAGTCTTGTTAGGATATGATATACAACTCGATAGTGTTGGTATTGAGTCACTCAACAAGTTGTATGAGGATGATGAAGACTTCAAATAAGTATATAATGCCTGTAAGCATCCAACTACACTAAATAATGAGCCATGGTTATAATATGTCATATACTATGGTTTACTATTTAAAAGTGTGTAGATATGTGTGACAAAAAGATAAATAAGAGAGAATTTGATCCAAGAGAAGCATAGTGGGAGTATGGGAGGCCACTTTGGGCTTGATAAAAGTTTGTAATAGCTCATTAGACACTATTTTTGGCTTAAGATTCAAGAAAAAGTGAGAATATATGTTGAGAGGTGTAAAAAATGTCAAATGGAGGGAAGACCACCGATGTAGGTTTATATCAACTTCTACTAGTCCAAAATAGGACTTGGGAATCCATAAACATCGAATTTGTGATGAGACTACCTAAAACACAAAGAGGTTTTGATTCCATATATGTAATTGTGGATAGATTTTTAAAAATGGCACATTTCATTCCTTGTAAGACCACCACTGATGCCACCATCTAGAAACTTTGTTCTTTAAATAGGTAGTAAGACTTCATGGACTACCACTAAACATTGTATTTGATAGAGATACTAAGTTCCTTGGCCACTTTTGGAGAACACTATGGAGAAAACTAGGCACAAATATAAGTTTTAGTTTAGATTAGCACCCTCAGACATATGGTCAAAATTATGTGGTAAATAATATCCTAGGATACCTATTGAGGTTTCTATCTAAGGGTAATCCCAAGTAGTGGGATCTTGTGTTTCCCCAAGTAGAATTTACTTACAATGATTCCTCCAATAAGAGCATTGACATGAGTCCTTTTGAAGTGATATATGGTATGCATGCTAGAGGAGTTTTTAAACTAATAATTATTGGTAATATGGATAAGATGAGTGATTAAGGATAATATTTTTTAGTGGCCATGAAAGAGGATCATTAATAGGTAAGGAAGCATGTAAAAGCTAGTGTGGAGAAATACAAAAGGCAAGCAAATGTAAATAGAAGAGATGTACATTTCCAATTTTGATATTTAGTTTTTTATAATATTAGGAATGATATATTTCTCATATGTGAGTAAAAAAATATCAATATGAAAAAAAATTCTCCTTGTAAGGTGCTTATGAAGTTTGATAATAATGCATTTGAGCTAAATGGTCTAGTGGTGTAGGCATATCACCAATTTTCAATGTTTTATATTTTCATCATTACAAAGGAGTAAAATTTGAATAAAAAATATAGGGAGTAGTTATAATAGGTATATATTGGAAAAAATATTTACCTCAATTCAAACTAGATGAATTAGAATGCATCATAAACAAGCAAGTGTTCAAGCAAATCAGGGATAAGAAGTATTTCAAGTATTTGATCAAGTGGAAGTAACATCGTATTGAATATTATACATATATGATATATCATGACATATAAAATCATGTGAATAATTTTGAATAACTCATGGATAATAGTTCTTGAGTCTTTTTCTCTTTCCCCTAGGAGTATGATGTAAGATCATCACTCCTAGGCCTAGTTTTCTTGAAAATATTGGATTTATTATCAAATTTTGGTTTTTTTGGTGGTCTAATATATCTTAGGGTGATTATATAATACTTATTTTTTATTTAAAGATGTTTGTTTTAGTTATATCTCTTCAAAAATTCAAAGTTGGCTTTTCCTACCAAAATTGAATTTTTGAATTATTTAGCCTAGTTTAGGTGTTATAAGAGTGTTTAGAAGGAATTATCAATGCTTAAAATTGTTGGTATGACCTGTTTAAGTCACCATGTTTCTATATAGTGGGTATAGATAATGTATGTATAGAATATCTAACTTTGGTTTATGTTTCATTGTTTTGTTTGTCCTCTAATGACCATTGGAAGGTCCAAAATCAGTTAGAGAGTTTATAGGGTAGATAAAATGTATTGGATCCTTGGTAATTGGATTAATTAAAATGTGCATGTGGTAAATATACAATAAAAAAAAATTATTTCCACACTTTTAAAAATATATTTTTAGACCATGTTTTCTATGTATTGACAATGAAGGTGACTGTATATGTTTAAGTACTTAAGCAAGATATTAAAAAGAACATATTTATGATAATCCATGTGTTTTTGTAACTTATTTATATATTATTTAAGATTTATATACATTTATTTTATATAAATATTTATGGATAAAATCAACAATGTCCTATAGGTAACGGTGAACACAAACACAATCACACTCAAAATCTTGTAAAAGTGGTTAACAGATTTGTCAAGGAGGTAATTATTGATTTGAGGATATTTATAATTATATAATATATATTATTAAAATTTAATATACATTTAAAAAAAAATTTGGAATTTAGAAAATTAAATTCTTCCTTCTTGGGTATGCATAGACAATGGTAAGCCTAAGTTAGGGGTTTCAAATTCAAACTTGGATTGCAAGATTTATAACCATCCAAAAATCACAAAATTTTGTTATTTGTTGTGGATTGAGGTACTATAACATATTTTTGAGGTTTTATACCTTTACATACCTTATGTTTATGGTAAAATATGATAGAGAGTTAATTAGGCCTTGGGATACCTAATTGATGTTTTATAGAGGCTAAATATGTGATCTATGAGTGGAATTCAATCAAATAAGTTGTTGGAGTTAATAAACTAAATATAGGGTACTTAAAAACTACCATATATTTTGAATATAAATCCTAACTAGTCCATACAATTAGAAAAGGTGAAAAAAGGCTACTAGAGAGTAGTTTAGGTTGTGTCAAGTGACAACAAGTTACAAGTTTAAACTTTTGATAGTTGTACCTCTGCATCACAAATCATCTAACCATAGTTAAATTTAGCACTATCATGTGATATTAGTGAGTATGAGAATATGATAAATATTAAATGCACATGAATATTTATCACACCTTTCCAAAGCTATGATAAATGTATATACTCAAATATATTACTATCATTCAAATAAATTTACACAACATGGTACCATCTTTAGGGGGAAATTCTAAATGACTTCCCCTACCAATATATTAGGATTATATTTAATGTTTAGTTGGGTCTAATACCAAATAATATTTAGATCATAGATTTCAACATAATTAAATCACAATCAATAGTCTTTATTCTTCATTTATTATTCAAAGACCCAATACATATATATAGATAGGGTTTGTATTATATTAAATATAATGCAATACCACTTATCATAATCCCCCAAATTTCTCATCTTATCTCCTAAAATATCTACAAAAAATCCTAGATAACTCTTTAACACATTATCTAAATGAGTTATTATCATAACTAACTAATGCACAAATAATAATATTACAAACCCAATAACTATTACAATATATAACTCATATACTTTTACCCATGTGAGTATTAAACAATATATTTCCTAACAACACCACTTCTTAATATGGAACTATAAATTTCATTAAATGAGTGTCCAATCCTTCTTTTTCACCTTTTTCACCATCTACTTTCTACCTATTTAATTAGTTCAAATGTTTCTAGCACCCTTTGCTACTATGTACTTAACCAAGTTATTCTAGCATCTATATAAGAACTCCTCCAACTTGAGATCTTGATTACAAGTATACATGAAGGGAAGTTATGAAATTCCATTTGATGATGATCTAATGTTTCATAATTGAAAAAAAAATCTTTGATCATATTTACACCTCATCTAAAAATATTTGTTTTTTCATACCCTTTTTTTGTCGAGGTTGTTTATTATGTGTGTATGTAACCTATTTCATTAGTTTAAAACATATCTTCTATGAAAAATGAGTTTTATCAATCACTTATAGGTTAACCATGTAATGATTATTCATGTTACATATCTTTCACCACATTTATTTTTCATTACTAGCATTTTGGACTAGTGCATAATACATCATCTCATGCCCCTCATGGCACACATCACAAAAAATAGAAACAACTTGTACCTTATTGCACATGTAATTTTTTTTATGGCATTTTGTCTCATAATATTTTCATGAAAGTCCTTGATATGACTTTGCACACTCTTTACCAACAAATTTTGGATCCAGTTGGTCCTCCCTATAATTTGAGCCTCCAAAAATGGACTCACCCTAATGTCAAAATTCCATACAAGTTACATACACAACACATCATCTAATTGTTATCATGCATCAAAAAATATTCCATTTCTAGATGTCTCCTAAATTCTAGAATAAACCCTCTAACAAACCACTATATTTTTAATGGATGTATCTCATAAGTCATATTAGAGAGAAATGACTTAAAATGTGCATCACACTATTTTTTAATTTAAACCTTGTTGAATATCATTTAAATAATAAACACTATGATAATTAAATTCAAGAATATGAAACACCATAAAAATCATAGTCTTGAGCTACCTCAAATCCATAAAATATTCACTTGGGTCAAACTTCATATACCAAGTATGTGCATGATCCACTAGCATCACAAAAAATTAACTAGATTTGTTTTCTAGATATTTACCCCTCTATGTGCTAAGTAATCTCAAAAAAAAATTATGTTGTCATTGTATCCTATATTATATTTATACTCTATAATATTAATTTCTATATTCTAAAATATTATTTAGTGGTTATATAGATTGATATGATCGTGCATCACTCACCATAGTAGTGCTTACCATTCCACTAGTTGTTTGTCATGCAATCTATTGTGTGATTAGCTTCCATATTTACTTAAAAAATGTTACCTATAACCACTAAAACTTGAACAATATCCCCTCTTAAATTCATTCTCATATTCAGACATTAATAAACACTTTGATGAATGGAATTAAACAATCCACCACAAATCCCTTAGTTTTAAAAACTTTAAAAAAATATATAACATGCTCATGAATCAATTTGAGGGAAACATATAGTCAAAATCCCATTGGATTGTACATAAACCTCTACTTCATTTTGTATTCATATATTTCACCAAAAAATGACTATCCACCAAATGACTTCACACTACACACCAACTCTCCTATAATGGAGTGAATATATTATCCTCCCAAACTAATCATGTGCCTTCCCTAAATAATTAACATATTTATGACATTCAAATAAAGTATTTCAATCTTCCCCATGGGTGTCATAAATCATATTTTGTCCTCCCTTTCCTCTAATTCTTCCATACTCCATTTTATTTGCACTGAATTGACCTCTCCTCTAGTTCTCCCATGCATATCCCTTGTGTAATGTAAGGTTTAACCAACCATGTCTCATTAAAAAAAAATTATCCACCCACATCACTCCAATTATTCTATATTTGTATCCAAACTCTCCAAAAATATTATCCTAACAACAAAACTAAAATTGTGTTCTTATTTAATAACATTTCCTTAGCAATTTATAGGCTAGGCTATGTGCAAAAAATCAAAAGACACTAATATATTACTATATCAACCTATCACCTAGACCCAAATACATAGGTACTCATCCTAGGTGTAGCAAGAGATATCCAAGTCCCCCATTCATATAGAGATAACTATAACAATATTATAAACAATACACAATAAAAACACACAAACCCTAACATTCATCTGACACATAAAAATTCTATTTTAAATAATATTCATTCCATTAATTAACAATAGTTAATTAAAATTTACATATCCTATGTATAAAATCATCATTACATCTAATCTAAATATAATTCATACCTAAAAACATAAATAATCATTACATTAGACATAATATGTTAATAATTCTTCAACCCCTAATCCTTATCTCCAATTTTTTCTTAACTTGTAAATTTTCAACCAAAATTTTATAGATGATCAAACATGTGACATTCCTAAGATATCTAAAATAATATGTCAAGGTGCTTATTTATAGGTTTCCTAGTCCCCATTGACCCATTCCAAATGATTACACATATTTATGGAATATGTTAATTCTAATAATTTACTCATATTTGTTGAATATGCTCTTACCCAAGCTCAAAAATAATCCATCCACATCATCATTAATATTATTCTTTAAAAGTGTAGGATTTGTGTTTCCCTCAAATCCATTTCATTTTTCTTTCCATCTTAGAAGCCTTATCCAAAATTATGTTTTTTATAAGTTGTGCACTATGTATCATCTTTCATGTGCACCACACAATGGTTGTGCATTGTATAAAAGGGTGTTACACATACACATTCATTCAAAAAAATTATTTGGTGACTACCTAAAAAGTTACCCTCTCTTCCTCTCCTCATGGTTTATAATGGGAATCATATCCTCCAACATCCAATATGTAATATAATACTTCAAATGTTATAAAATGAGCCTCTAGATCCATACATTTCATTTATAGACATAATAGGTATTTCTCCAATCATTACTTATGACACCTCAAGGCCTTGGATAACATGTACAAATTTGGACCAAAATTAATTATTATTATGTTATTAAGATTTTGTAAAATATTCTAAGGATGCATTTGAATGACATAATAAACTTCAACCAAATTTAATATTAAAATGACATTATCTTGTAAATTCTCTTGTCAAATAATTTTTAATGCCCATAAAATATCACACAAGAAATAAAGTGGAAAAATGGTTTAGCTTTTGATAATTTTTCATAAGAGAGTTTTCATTCCATAGTGTGGAATACACAAGAAATAACCACATGAGCTCATTAATAATAATCTAGGGTCATTTAATGACAATGGTTACATAAAACCAAAGAGACATATTCAATATCCACTCATGTTGCACATTCTTTACTATATGTTTAGCATACCCAAGTGGTATCAAATGACGTAACAACCTCAAATAACATAAACAATTTTCATATTTGGCATTTTATTAGGATTAAAAATCAAAATTATATAGTATATTTAATGACACAAGTGGCCATAAGGAGAATTATGGATTAAATTATCAAAGTTAAATGTCATAAACAAGAAATTTTCAATGCTTCACATCCCTCAAGCCATATTATGACTTGGATTATACAAGGTTGCCTAAGGGCCACAAAATACTTTTACATCTATAAAAAATGGCCATACCTAGCTAGATACACCTAAAAACCTATAATTAATTCCCATTAAATAACTTAATAATGGGGTACCAATGGCCCCCCAATGTAAATTGATTTTAATATAGACATATTGTTGTAAGATGACATTTATAATAATAACTTAATTCACCTAATGTAATTTAAATTGCACATGAAAATATAATTATAATTTGACATTTGATTATTAAAATTAAACCATATACTTTACAAAAATTATAACGAAACCATGAAAAGTATTATGGAGACAAAGGATAAGGTGAGTAGAAACGAAGTGAAGGACACACAAATTTTTAAATTTGAGTGTGGGAGCAAAAACTAGAATATGATAAGGGATGTCAAGGTAGCTTCACATGAGGGTGAGTCAGATAACATGAAATATGGGAAATTTATGGGAGAGTATTCCATTAATCATAGGATATATGGAAGGGACCCACCCCAAAACTAATCTACTCTAGATCAAAATATTCCCTCCTTCTCCTGAATAGATCAGGTGTTTGGAAAGTGACTAGAGGGGTAGGACTCCACAAAAATTTAATGTAAACCTTTTATTGAAAACAATAAGGTATGTATTCATGTACCTAACACAATAGTATAAAAGGACAATTTGAAATTATCAAACTCTCTTTTGGAAAAAGTGATTGGATTTATACCCAATATAATCTCATTTAGGAAATGGGATAACCAAAGATGGAAACCCAAGGAACAACTTTAAGTGGTGGCCTTAGATGAAAAATTCTTCTTGATTAACTTAAACAATCAAGAGGATTTATTTAGAGTGCTAAAAAAGGGTACATGGCTTATGGGTAAGTCTAATATTTTTTTAATGTAATATAAGGTAGGCACTAACTTAATCATATTAGTAATGGAGGACATCCCCATATGGGTTCTCCTCCCAAAAATTTTTCTTGAATATTGGGAGACAAAAGTGATTATGGGAATAGTAAGGGCTCTCAGATAACCCATTTCAATAGATCCCATCACTAAATCCTTTATAATAATGGAGGATGTCAAGTTTCAAATATTCATACTGACTAACAAACCTCTTCTTTACTCTATCAAGTTAAAATCCAAATATGGGGTGTGGTCTCAACATATTGAATATGGAAATATGCCCTTAACCTATAACAAATGCAATATTCTTAGTCACTCGACTAAATATTTCCCTAAGCCTTTACAACCCCCTTAGGGACCTAAACCTTTCTAGACTAGAAAACATGCTTCCAATTCCTTGATCAGCTTTGAGGAACTAACTTTGAAGTCTACTGACCCTTAGGTGATGATAAATCTTACTATTGTGTTGAAATAAATTCCAATGACCCCAATCTTGACTCTCACTTGTTGCATGACCACTCTATAAAATTTATCCACTATTCCCCAAAGTTGTAGCCTTACCTTTTTCTAAACTAAACAAACCCTTTTTCTTCCCTAGGGAAATGAGTTCTAAGTTTGTTGTGTACCCTTCTTTTTTAATCCCTCTCTCTTCTCATTAAGAGTAGTGCACCATGGATGATCTCATGGAATTGAAAAAACTTGGGGATTATGGCCCTATGCAAATCATCTCTCTATTTGAACTCTCAAATGTGCATAATTATATTGAGCCTCTTCTCCATTGAAACCTTCTATGCATAAGTGAAACTACTGAATTTAGTCAACCTCTAGATTTTAATTTACCCCCAAATAATTTGGCTTACCCCTTAAATCAAAGTTGCTAGTGATTATTGAGAACTCCCTCTTTAGATCAAAATGTTGAAGATAAAAGATGGACATAGGTGAAAACTAATAAAGGAAAAACTAAAAATTATGTGGGAGGGAAGGAAACATCTAGGTAGGACTCCCAATCGTATTTTTAGGAAAACTAAATTTCTTGTGAAATCACTTAGGGTAGTTAAAAATAACTTAAAAACCACTTTAAAAGACTAAATAAATGAAGTTCCTTTCATGGAACATAAGGGGTATAAACAACCCTAGAAAATATAGGTTAGTTAAGAATCTTACTAAAATAAATGATCCCTTGATACTACTCCTTCAAGACACAAAAATGTGTGACTAATTATTTTAAATGTGTGTTAATAAGATATGGAAATGGTCTAATCATGCTAGTGCAAGCCAAAAAGGAGCTTCTTGTAGGTTTGTTGTATTATGTAACTCATAGAAACTTGAAGGAAAAGTACTAATCAAGATTAATAATAATATGGGTATTTTATTTTGAAACAAAATGAATAAGGATTAATGGATATTGTCAAACATATACACCTAACTCCAAAGTGAACAAAATGAAAATATGGGAGGATATGGTGAAATTTAGGAAAAACTGTCTATAGTGGAAGTGGCTAGTGGTTGGAGATTTTAATTCCCCCCTCTACCCAATGAAAAAGAAAAGAGGGATGAATAAATTCATAATGGAGGATATCCTCAACAATGTGGAACTCAAGGCTAACCCATCTACATCTAAAAATAGGATACTTAGGGAATATTTAATTGAGGTAAGGTTAGAGATTTTTTTGGTATCACTAAACTAGGATTTATATTACACTAGATCACTATATTCCCTACCTAGGATTGGATCTGGCCATAATCCTATTATTTTTGGAGATAGTTCCCCTAACCATAATAATATTCCATTTATATTTTAAAAAATTTGGATACATCATCCTAACCCTTTTGACTCCATAAATTCATGGTGGCAAGAGCCATTCTCAATTACAGATATATTCATAGTAGTCAAGAAACTCAATCTCCTAAAAACCAAGTTAAAAATATAGAATAAAGAGATATTTTGAAACATATTCACCAAAAAGAATCAAATGGAGGAGGAACTAAAAAATTTGGAAGAGAATTTTTCATTACATGAAATAAAAGAACTATCTATCTCATTGGAAAGTGATCTCCTTTGCAAGTACCAAAATATCAAAGCCAAATAGGAATATTTATAGAAACACAATTACAGGTGCATGTGGCTCAAGGGGATAGAAATACAAACTTATTTCACCATTATGAGTCTAGAAATAAAAACATAACTTTGATCTCTAAGTTATTCCTTTAAAATAGAAGGAAATGTTGGGATATAAATGATATAATTGAGCATATTATTCTCTAATTCAAGAACATATTGAAGGAAAATGAATCTCTTGACATCAATATATAATAGATAATTATAAAAAATATTCCAAAGATGATTATTCATTATAAAAACTTCAATCTCCTCAAGCCACCATTTTTTTAAGAGATAAAATCTATGGTCTTCTCTATGGAAGGTAGTAAAACCCCTGGCCCTAATTGTTTTTCACCCTATTTTTCTATAAATTATAGGATATCATAAACATAGGGGTGGAGGAATTAGTGTTTGAATTTTTTAGATTAAGAACTATTTTTAAGGACATGAATAATAATTTTTAGTCCTCATCCCATAAAATCTAAGAGAAAACTAGTTAAAAGAGTTCAAACATATTAACCTATGTACCAAAACATACAAGATGTGCACGTTGACTCTAGTTAGAAGAATACAACCCATTTTGGAGAGAATTATAGATGAACATCATGGATACTTTATCTTTGGGATACAAATCATTGATGAATTAATAATAATCTATGAGGCTATCCACTCTATATCAAATTACTCAAAATAAGGTATGTTTTTTAAATTGGATTTGAATAATGTTTATGATAGAGTTTCATTGAGGTTTTTGGACAAAATGTTAAAAGGTTTGGTTTCAATCCTCCTTTTCAAGATCTCATTTTTAGTTATATCTCTACTCCCAAGTATTTGGTCCTTTTTAATAGGGTTACCAAAGGATACTTTTTGGATGGAAGAGGACTAATAAAATGGGATACCATATCCCATTATCTCTTCATCATTCTAACTAAAACTTTGCAAAGAAGCATCTACGATACCTAGGCTTAGGGTCTTATCAATGGTATTAGGGTGACCTAAAACACTCTATCAGTTATACATAAATAATTTTTTGATGACACCTTACTACTTGGTGAGGCTTATGTTACTACAACCAACACTCAAATGGATCCTTTTACATAATGAGAAAGTATCTAACTAATACATCAACTTCACAAAAATTTATATCTTACTTCTTAATTATCACTTAAGACTTTAGAAGAATCTTTCTTATATATTTAGGTCTCAAATAAGAAAACTCCCTTCCACACACTTGGGGATTCTTCCTTTTATAGGAAAAATGATAGTTAAATTTTGGAACCTCGTGGTGGACATAATTCAAAATAAACTTTTCGGATGGAAAGGTCATTTACTATCCCCAATAGGCAATCTATAATTACTCAAAAGTTCCATCCAAAGAATTCTTGTTTACTTTATATCTATTTTATGAATTTTAGGTAAATTAGTTAACACAATAAAATAGATTCAACATAACTTTTTATAGAAAGGATCTAAAGAAACATTCATATTCTCACTAGTCCCCTAGGATAAAATATGTCTCCCTAAGACTAATGGAGGAATGTGACTTTGAATTTTAAGGAGTATGAATAAATCCCTCATAGAAAATATGGTATGGATAATTATAAAAGAGGAAAAATAGTGGACCCATATGATCAAGGTCAAATATTTAGAAGGTGACAATGAGGATAGTTTCCTTTGGGAGGAAGAACTTAAAGATGGCTTAACTTTTTATAAAGCCATATCTAGTTGAAAAAGTATTCTTTAGAAAAAATGTAAATGGACGATAGGCAATGGGGAAATGGTGGATTTTTGGGATGACCCCTAAAATTATAAAACCCATATTTTTTTAGGCCCCCTAGAACAACCTCTGCCTTTCATTCAAAACATTTTGTGGAGTTAAATTCAAAGATTATTATATTGTGATAATGGTGTCACATAGTTTAAGTCTCTCCACATGGATTATGTCGACATGAATGTCTCTTAGGATTTAATTTGTCCTAATGCTAAACTTAAAAAAATTCACATTCCTATTTCTACAAAGGATGATCTTTTTCTCTACCTTATTAAAGATAGTGGGTCCTTTTTGTTGAAGTCAAAATATTTGTTTGAGATATATCTTGGAGAAGAATGGGCGTTTTAGAAAACTCTTCAGGTCAAGAATCTCACCCTGATGGTTAATATTTTCATTTGGTTAGTGGCCCAAGATAGAATTCTCACTACTAATAATTTGGATAAGTAGGTAATGGTCATACCAAATAGTTGTGCCCTTTGCAAATATTTTGGGGAATTTATCTACCAATTTTTCCTTACCTATCTTTTTAAATCCTTGATATTAAATTTATAGATTCAAAATTTTTAGTTTTCCTAGGTCCATCCTTTCTCTATCCAAGACCTCATTATGCAATGAAAACCTCCCTTTGTCTTACCCTCTCTCTCTTTATTATGGCATATATCCCTTCCTAATCTATTATAGGCTATTTGGAAAGTGAGGAATGATATAATTTTTTAGAACAAAAGGAAGAACAACAAGTCCATATTATTTCATTTTTAAACTATTATTTTAGAGAGTTATTGCACCTTCCCCCTAAAGATAATGTATCAGGTTCACCTACCAGGGTTTCCATTATCCATAACTAAAACCTTTATTAATATCTTGACATTACAAATTCATTGGTAGATATATAATTAACTTAGTGGTCCCACCATCCTCCTCTATGGTTAAAGATTAATTTTTATGGGTCCTCTAAATATAATGTAGGTAAGGTTGGAGGGGGGAAGTTATTAGAAACCCTAATGGGAAGGTTGTGGTAGCCTACATGAGTGCCCTTGGTGTTCAAACCAACCACATGGATGAGGCAAAGGCTGACCCCTAGGGCATATAACTCACAATCAATTACAATGTAATAAATCTTGCCATTGAGAGGGATTCACTTAGCATCTATAATTCCCTCTCTGGAAAGGTCACTCCATCCTATACTATCATGCATATCGTTAACGATTTAAAATAAATCATAGATATATTTAGTGAAGTCTCTATAGGTCATATTTTCATGGAGTGGAACTTAATAGTGGATAACCTCACAAAATTTGGAGTCAAATCCCTTCAATGGTCATATGGTAAGGAGCCAAAAACATGATAATTCATTTGTTATACATAATAAACAATTATTTATTTCATAATTCATAATTTATTCAAGAATTTGATATGTGTGGGCGACTCATTTTTGGGTGTGTGAGGTCTTAATCCCTTCATTTTAATTATTTTATTATGTAAATCCAAATCACAAAGATTAGAATAACTATCATACTAGTTTTTTCTCAAAATCCACCTGTGGGGACAAGAAAGGTTATCAATCTATTCCATAATTTAAGGGATAAGAAATTGGTGAAAATGGGAGGTGATAGAGATAGATTGGAACCATTGTCTTGTGTGGAGGCACAAGAAAATTCATAAGTTTGGAAGAATCTTATAAAATTAGGAATAATCATAGTCATGTAAATAATTATAAGTCATGATGTAGAGTTATTGAAGGATTTCATGTTGATTGTAAACAAACAAACTGTAAGGATGTAGGGCATAAAAATACTTGTCATAGAAGAACACATTGGTGAAGTAACTAGAATGAGTTGTGAGGGGGTAAAATTATTTAAGGAAAACAACAAAAATTGTAATAAATTCATAAATTAGTCTACACTGATGCAACCCTGAACATAAAAAATAAAATAAAATTTAAGGTAGAAGCTTTCTCATCAGTGACTACAGATTTCCATATAAATTATAAAGTACCTAAGACTCAAGTGTAAGTTTACCATAATATTTTCTCACCATTTTCTCTTTTTGAATCATTTATGTGGTTGAAAAATTATCCTTACTTTATATCTACTAAAATCTTTGTAGAGAATCACCTTCACATACCATATTAGTCAAGATAATTTTATAATTCACTAAGGATTGATATTCTTGTTGGTTTAAAATGGTTAACCCTTGAGGGTAAATCCAATATAGAACACCCTTGTGGTTGATTCATCTAATGAGGAATTTTAAATCCTAGATAAGGAGGAAAATATTTCCACCCATATTAATTATCAACCTACCTCCCCTTCTTCCATCACCCAATTATTCAAACCCCCTTCTGGTTCCAAATGGGTCAAATGTATGGGATTCAACACTCCCACTTCAAAGGATGAAAAAACTAAAACCATCACCATTTATTAGGGAGATAAGGATGGTATCAAGGTAAGTCAAGTATATGAACTAGATGATCCTATTTGGGAATGTTAAAGAAATATTTGTGCATTTGAGGAGAGGTTTATGGATATGGGTAGGGCTATGGTGTGTCTATGAAATGTTAAACTTGAAGTGTTTCCTTAGAAATAATTGTGATTTCAAAATCAAGAGGATTGTGTTTTATTTTATGTCTAAATTTTAGAAGTGATGAAATGAATGGTTTGCCCAAGATCGAGTCATATTCATGTACAAATTTGATATTTCACATGAAGAAACTAGTGGTGTCAATGTCCATTATCAAATATGTAGTAAAGTCTTAGAATCTAACTCTTATTTGTGCTCAAACATAGGTAGCCAGTGATAATTATATTTATTGGTGGTAAAAATTAAGATAAAATAGATAAAATTAGTCCTCTCATAGTTTTTGGAGAAAATTTTATGGCCATCACATTAGTGGTGTTTAATAAAAGACATGGTTTCGATTGGTACTGAAGTGGTAGAGAGATGTTAATGGAGTTAGTACCTTAGAGGACACTTTAAAAAACTTGTAATTAGTAAGGAAAGTCAAACTTGCTAGTAAATTTTGAATTAGTCTTACCTAGTTGACTTGTAAATTAGATATGGTTAGGCCTGGGTTAGAACTTGGGCATCCTTCTCTTTGTCCCTAATTTATTAAAATAATGGATGAGACATTGGATTTTTTACACAAACTTAAGACATTCACTCACATTACATTCACATATGTAGACATTGAAAGACGTAAATATGTTTAATATATAATAACTACCCTATTTTATTAATATTATATTATAAAAGGTCCAATATAAGTCCTCTCAAGCTAAAAAAATACAATAAAATACTAAATATCAACCTTCATCCACACCATCAGTATTCTTATATAGATAATTAAAGAGGTTAAGTATAACAAAGAATCTTTATAATTTAGGAAATTATCTAAAATCATACAAACCCTAATTAGATGATAACTAATTAAGATACATTCTTATTTATAAATAATGTATAAATAGTTTATTGTAAATTATGGGCACATAAATGTGTTCTTATCCATAAAATATATTAATACAAAAGTGTAGGTTATAATAAACATAAAAAGAAGTTTCTTAGGGACATGATACTCTCTGAAACTTCTTAAACATTACCTTTTGAAATTTTACTATGTTTTTAAATATTATTATTGATTAATGTGAACCTTATAATATATAAATTATAAATATTTCATATTATATATAAATACAAATAAATTTGAATATAAATGGAAGAATATGATTTGACAAATAGACCTAATATTAATGTAAAGTAGTAAGAGGATTATGATATTGTAATGTGATTACTTAGATAAATAAATAAATTTCATAATGATGGATATAAATTTAAACATCATAATTATATTGACAATAATATCAAACAATAATGGGATCAAAATGAGTATATCCATAATAATAATTGACAACATACTAAAATATTTATTAAATAACATTGATCCACTTCGAGGGGGAAACCTCTAAAACCATGTAATAAGAATATAATTCATAAAATTATCCTTAATTACTAACCAATACTTATTATATATACCCTACTTAGATTTTGTTTACTCTATATTCTTACTCTACTAACAATATGACAAAATAGATAAATGTGAAAAGATAAGATAAAAATTGATGCAGGCCACAAATTAGTCATGCATATCTCTAGAAATGTTATAGGTTAAGATGGTAGAATTATCATCCATTTCATTCATACAAGAATTTACCTTAATATTGAATAGTTATATATGTTACTAAAATAATTATTAATCCACCCATGTTTCATCGTTGCTCAGCATATTATTCCACTTGATCAAATACTCCATAATCTCCTTGTTTGTAGTTATTAGTGCATATCTAAAGGATCTCCTCAAGTTAAAAAATAAATATTCCTTCTTCATCTAGATTTGGTAACTTAGTATAATTTTTTACTTTATATCCAAATACTTTATTTAAGTAGGACCCATAAAATATTAGATGTATATGTGTATACTAAGGTAACTCAAACTTTTATGTAATACTATCAATTTTATATAAGATCTAATAAGGGTTATAATACTCACAATAAATTTTATTTATTTATTTTTAATTAAATGAAATTTTATTTATGTTTGTAATTTTATAAAAACCCAATCAACCACTTATATTTTTATGTTTCTATGGTGTTGATTTTCTTGAAACCTTATTTGGTTTTATGACATTACTAAATTCTCTCTTAGATTAGATAATAGCTTCTATTAGTGTTGAAGGTGTTCATCAAAAACTCAAACCCTTAGTTGAAACCTCAAGGATGAGGATATGGATGGGGATTGATACCCATATAGTGCCAAAAAAAGGAGACATTTTGAAATATGTATGGAAATAAGTGTTATATCACCATTATACTAGTGGAAACCATTGAACCCATGTAACACACACACACACACACATTTAAATAAAATGGAAATAACCCTATATGTATTTTTTATATCCTCTATTTTCCCATCATATTGAAAATGATATGATGATTTATGAGCCAACTATGTACCCAAACATGATAATAAATGATTCTAGAATTTATTGGTAAACATAGGATCATGATTAGTTACTATGATCTTATGGACATACTGCATATTTTTAACTATATATAAAAAATCATTTCCTAATGTACTAGATATGAATTCCTGATATAAGGCATAAAAATCAATGCATTTTATAAGACTATTTCATAATTACCATGATAATTACCCTCTAACATAGGTAAAATTGTTATGAGATCCATATAAACCTCCTCCCTCTTTTGTTATGAATAGGTAAGGGTTGAAAAAAATAGAGGTCTTAATAATATCACCATTTTTTTGTTGACACACCATGTATTCTACCACAAGATTTTAGATATCCCCATTGAGTCCTTCCAAAAATAATTATTTCTTGATTATGTGTTAGGTTTTTTAAAATACTATATTTCCCCTTACTGGATATGTATGAGATTTATAAAAATATCAATTTTTAAGGTAGAATTTTTCCAAAGGTACAATCTACCTTTAAACCATAAGGCATTCTATTAACATAGGTATAGATCGGTGACATTTAACTATGTAAAAAGGATAAATTCAATAAAAGAGAAATGAAAGATGGAAAGGCAAAAAAGAGTCAAATAATCATATGAGAATATGAGTGAAAAGGGAGTTTGGAGAGATTTTATAATCAAATGTATGAAGAGAAGAATTCAAACCATTAATTGAATGAGATTTATATTTTATGGCTTTATCTTAGTTATAGTTTGTCATTCTTTATCATTCTTCATATCTATGTCAATGTTTATGGATTTGATTTTAAATCTATTATTATTTAATTCTTTCCACTAAATTACCCTAACAAGGGTAGATAATTTCAAGAGCATTAGTTTCATTTTTAGCATAGGAAGAGATGCCCAAGATGGAGGAAGAAGGTTTTGAATCCTCCTAATTCAATTGGAACTTGTTTTTCTCCAAGAGACGGGAAAGATTCTAATGTTTTTTGTGGTTTTTTTATTGAAATCGGGTATTCTACAAACTTTTCATATGTTTAAATTTTAATTTTTTATCGGGATGTTTGATCTCATGATATGATAGAATTATTTTGGTGTTATTTACTATTTTGCATACCATTAAAAATCTACTAAATCTGACTATTTTTTTATCAACATGGAGATTCTTTCAAGGAATTTTTGGAAATAATACAAGTTTTAGAATGTGTGTTTATGGCCTTGGTCAAGCATTAACATGAGTATTCCAACCATATAACATATCCACTTTATTAAGTGAAAATACAAAGGGTGTATGCCACATTTTCAATAGATTTAATAACTCAAGTATATGGGGCTTCAATCTATGCATAATATAAAAAAACCAATATAGTAATATCACAAAAAATAGACACTCAATATCTCAAATTAGTGAAATATTCATGCATAGGAGTTTCAATTACTTGTAAACTATGTACCCTTAAATTAGCATTTTCTTTCAATTAAATTTTCCTCTCATGTATGTTTTCCATTGGAAAACATGTTACTCCAATTTGTTTATTTATCCCTGCTCCCTCACCATCCTGCACATTTATCCATTGGATACAATCAAGTAATTTTATCTTTCATGTATCAACACAACCAATAATATAACAAATAGGTCATCACAAATCATCTGTACTCCTTTTCAATAATAATTATATCTTCCTCAAGTCTTAATTCCTTACTATTATGTGAAACTTATTCTTATCTACATTCTCGTCTTCACTCTCAAAGTCTTCTTCACTTTTAGGTTTCACCTTCTAAACATGTTATACTTCTAAATATGGTTTAACATTAGGGGTGAACTTTGATACACTCATGATGGGAACTAAATTAGGTGCACGTGTAATTGTATCTTTAAATACAATAGGTTAGATAGTTGATGGTGGTAATAATAATGATATAAGGTTGTAACACATGTAATTTATTTTAATATAGACTTCATTCCATAATGATGCACTATAAATGGCAACTGGTATTTTTAGATATATAATGTACAGGTATAAGCATTTTTGGGAATAATTACATGCATTTAAAAGGGTGACAAGTTTTATTTTGTTTACTATCAATAATTTCCTATCTTGAAGGAGGGTTAGTGTTTTAATTCTAGGAATTATTAGACCGTTGGACCAAATTTTATGTTTGTCTCCACCTATTTTATTTAGACTAAGAAGATGTAGATCAAAAAGCTAGTGTTGTTTATCATTTTGAAAAGTTATAAATTTATTTGGGGTTTTTAGAGTAGTTAGTTTTGGAAGGAAATGGTTGTATGAAAAGAGGTAATGGATACTAGATATTTAGGAGTATTTTATTTATCTTATATGATATTTTAATTGAATCAAAATTGTAAAAAATTGATTTATTGGTGCCTTTAAGTGTCCAAAGGTGAGACACCTATTTTCATCTAGGTGAGTATTAAAATACATATAGGTTGGTGAAATTTAATTATGTAAAAAGGATAAATATAATATATAAGTGTTAATAAAAGATAAAATAAATATGTAAATGCATAAAGGATTCAAATACTCATACGAGAAGATAAGTGAAATGGGAATTTAAAGAGCCTTTATAGGCAAATATATGAAGAGAAGAAGGTAGGCCACTAATTAAATGAGATTTATATTTTACAGCCTCACTTTGGTTATAATTTATCATTATTTATCACTTCATATTTCATTCAATGTTTATGGCTTTGCTTTTAAATATTTTAGTATTTAATTTTATCCACTAAATTACTCTAACACATTCCATTTCCAATAATTTTTTTTGTAGACATAAAAATCCTACTAAAGCTACTAAATTATAACCTATTTCATATTTATTTTCCCATTTTGATCTTTCCTCATCCATCCAATCTACATGCCATATGAAAATTTCTCATAATGGTGCATCTACGGATCCATGCCTCCCAAGTAGTGAATCTATGGCATGTTATCCTTTATTTTATTATATATTATTTTAAATTCATACCCCAACATTTTTCTCACCCATTTTTTTCTTTATATAAAAACCTATGTTTAAATAATTATTTTAGATAATCATTATAATTTTCACCTTAAAGTATCTACCTATCATATAATATCTCCATAATTTTACTACATGAAGAATGACCATCATATCCTTCATGTAGATATTATTTAAAAAGTTCTTACCTTTGAGCTAATGAATCTAAAATTTAATGTTTCATTATTCTTACATTCACAACACTACCATTCCATATCTTGACACATAACATTATAGAATGAGGGGTTTTGAATAATATATAATAGACAAAACTAGAGTGGAACACATGGCCTCATTTAGTTTTTCAAATTCCTTAGTGGTGGATTCATTCCAATAGTAAGGGTCCTTATTCAAAAAATTTGTTAGAAATGCTAATATACTCCTTAAGATTTCAAAAATTAATTATAGTAATCTATCAACCAAAAAAAACCCTTAAATATTCTTGAGGTATTTTGTAAGTTTTCATTATATCATGCCCTTGATCTTGTAATGGAATACTTTGAATCCTTCAGGTGATACAATATGTCCTAATTACTCTAGCTCCTATATTCCTAAATTACACATTGAAGTCTTAACATAAAGCTGATACTATTCCATAATTATCAATATTTGATTCACATGTTGCAAGTGTTCTTCACATGTTTTATTGTATATTAATATATCATCAAAAAATACAATGTTCTTAAAAATCTAAAATGTAGATGGTGCATTTTTTAGACCAAATGGAATTAACAAAAAATTGTAGTGGCCTTCATGAATTCTAAATTTTTTCTTATGTATATCCTCATTTATGATTAGAATTTGATGATAACCTAAACAAAGATCTAGTTATGTAAAGTAGAAAACACCATTAAATTAATTTATAAAATCATCAATTACTATAATAGGTAAATTATCTTTGGTGGTTTACTTTTTATTTATTTATAATCTAGTCACTTCCCTAAGTATCATCCTTATTATGCACTATTACCATATGGTATGAACATGTGTTTTGGATATGCATCATAATGCCATCCTCCAATGTTTATTTTACCATATTTTAAATATCACTCTTATATACATATGGGTACCTATATGGTATAATGTTTAGTAGTTGAATCCATGATACCAATCATATGGGATGATCATGTTCCATTTTTTATGGTATTCATTTTATATTTTTTATAAAAAAATAGTGTTTATCAATAATTTTCTATAGATCAGACTCTGTAGATATCTTTTTTGGTTTTTTAATAAGGGAAAAAATGAGATATAAATTTATTTTCCCCTTTTTCAAATATTTTACATGTACTATTACTAACTGACTATGGAGACTTTTCACACAATGTTCCTATTTCAAATGTCTAACCTTCATAATTAAAATACATGAATAATTATCTGAAATTAATCTCTATCTTTCCCAAGGTTAGCATTTGAATTTAATTCAATTTTACTCTCATGTATGCTTTCTATTTGAAAATATGTTACTCCAATTTGTTTATTTATCCCTACTCTCTCACCATCCTACAAATTTGTCCATTAGATATAATCAAGTAATTTTATCTTTCCAATATAAACACAACTAAGAATACAACAAATAGGTGAGGAAAAATATTTTGTACTTATTTTTGATAATAATTATACCTTCATCAAGTCTTGATTCCTTACTTTTGTGTGCCGCTTCTTATCAACTACATTCTCATCTTCACTCTCAAACTATTCAGTCTCAAAGTCTTCTTCACTTTTAGGTTTCCCCTGTTAAACTCACTATACTTCTAAATATTTTTTAACATGAGGGATGAGCTTTGATACACTCAACATGGGTACTAAATTAGTCACATGTGTAATTGTCTCTTTAACTATAATAGGTTAGATAGTTGAGGGAGGTAATAATAATGATATAAGGTTGTAACAAATGTAATGTATTTTAATATAGACTTCATGCGATAATGATGCACTATAAATGGCAATTGGTAGCTATAGATATAGAATGCATAGGTATAATTATTTTTGGGAAGCATTAAATATATCTAAAAGGGCGATGAGTTTTATTATATTTAATGTTAGGAATTACCTATCTTGAAGGAGTGTCAGTTTTTTTCTTCTAGGAATGATTTGACCATTGGACCAAAGTTTATGTTTGTCTCCACCTAATTTTTTTAGCCTAAGAAGATGCAAATCAAAAAGTGAAAGTGGTTTATGATATTGAAAAGTTATAAATTTATTTGGGGTTTTCAGAGTAGTTAGTTTTGGAAGGGAATGAAGCTATGGAATGAGGTCATGGATATTAGGTATTTAAGAATATTTAATTTATCTTATATTAATTTTTAATTAAATCAACACTATAAAAAATTGAATTATTGGGGACTTTGTGTGTCTCGAGGTGAGACACCTATTTTAGTCCAAGTGAGTATTAACATATATATATGTAGGTGAAATTTAATTATTAAAAAATGAGAAAACTAGTATATAAGTGTTAAGAAAAGAGAAAATAAAGAGGAAAAGGCATACAAGAGTCAAAGATTCATAGTATAAGATGAGTGAAAACAGAATATAGAGATCCTTTATAGGAAAATATATGAAGAGAAGAAAGTATGCCATTAATTAAATGAGATTTATCTTTTATGGTCTCATCTTGGTTATATTTTATCATTATTTATCATTTCATATTTCTTTCAATTTTTTTGTCTTAGTTTTTAGATATTCTATTATTTAATTCTTGCCTCAAAATTACTCTAACACATTCCCTTTCCAGTAATTATTTTCATAGACATAAAAGTCCTACTAGAGCTACTAAATTATAACCTATGTCATTTTTATTTTCCCATTTTGATATTTCCTCATGCACCCAATCTACATGCCATATGAAAATTTCTCATAATGATTCATATATGGATTCATGGCTTCTGAATAGTGAATCTATGACATGTTATCCTTTATTTTCTTATATATTATTTTAAATTCATACCCCAAAATTTTTATCACCCACTTTTGTTGTTCTTTATATTAAAATATATGTTCAAATAATTATTTTAGATAATCATGATCATTTTCACCTTAAAGTGTCTTTCCATCATAAAATTTTTACCTTTGAGCTAATGAATCTAAAATTTAAGGTTTCATTCTTCCTACATTCGTAACACTACCATTCCATATCCTAACACATCACATTATATACTGAGGGTTTTTGAATAATCTAGGAAAGACAAAACTAGAGTGGAACACATGGCCTCATTTAGTTTTTCAAATTCCTTAGTGGTAGATTAATTCTAATGGGAAGGTTACTTATTCAAAAAAAATATATATATCGATGCTAATATACTCCTTAAGTTTTAACAAATCAATTATAGTAATGTACCAGCCAAAAAAAGCTCTTGAATTTTCTTGAGGTTTTTTGTAAGTTGTCATTATATCATGCCCTTAATATTGTAATGGAATAATTTAAATCCATGTGATATAATATGGAATAAGTACTCTAGATCATATCTTAATAAATTACACATGGATGTCTTAACATAAAGCTGATACTATTCCATAATTATCAATAGTTTATTCACATGTTTCAAGTGTTCTTCCTATGTTTTATTGTATATTAATATATCATCAAAAAATACAATGTTCTTAAAAATATAAAATGTAGATGGTGAATTTTTTAGACCAAATGAAATTAACAAAGAATCATTGTGGCCTTCATGAATTCTAAAAATTTTCTTATCAATATCCTCATGTATGATTAGAATTTGATGATAACCTAAACAAAGATCTAGTTATGTAAAGTATACAACACCATGAAATTAATATATAAAATCATCAATTACTATAATAGGTAAATTATATTTGATGGTTTAATTTTTTAGTTATTTATAATCTAGGCACATCCTCTAAGTATCATCCTTATTATGCACTATTATCATATGTTATAAATATGTGCTTTGGCTATGAATGATATTGACATCCTCTAATATTTATTTTACCATATTTTAAATATCACTCTTATATAAATATGTGTACCTATATGGTATAATTTTTTTTAGTTTAATCCATGATACCAATCAAATGGGATGATCATGTTCTACTTTTTATGGTATTGATTTTGAAATTTTTATAAACAAAATAGTGTTTATCAATAATTTTATATAGATCAGGCTATGCAAACATCTTTTTTGGTTTATTTAATAAGGAAAAAAAATGTGATAAATTTATTTTCCCATTTTAAAAATATTTTACATCTACTATTACTAACTAACTATGGAGAATTTTCACACAATATTCATATTTAAAATGTCTTACCTTTATAATGAAAATGCATGAACAATTATTTGAAATTCATATCTATCATTCCCAAGGTTAGCATTTGTTTTAAATTCAATTTTCCTCTCATATATGTTTTCCATTGGAAAATATGTTAATCCAATTTGTTTATTTATCTCTCATCCCTCACCATCTAGCTAATTTTTCCACAAGAGACAATCAAGTAATTTTATCTTTCTCATATCAACACAACCAAGAGTACAACAAATAGGTGAACACTAATCATTTGTAATCCTTTTTAATAATAATTATACCTTCCTCAAGTCTTGCTTCCTTATTGTCGTGTGTCACTTCTTATCATCTACATTCTCATATTCACTCTCAAAATCTTAATTCTCAAAGTCTTCTTCCCTTTTAGGTTTCACCTATTAAACTCACTATACCTATAAATATGGTTTAACATGAGGGGTGAGATTTGATACACTAGTCATGGGTATTGAATTAGGTACATGTGCAATTGTATCATTAACTACAAGAGGTCAGATACTTGAGGGAGGTAATAATAATGATATGAGGTTGTAACACATGTAATTTTTTTTAATATATACTTCATGCCATAATGATGCACTATACATGGAAATTAGTAGCTATAGATATATAATGCATAGGTATAAGTCTTTTATAAAAGCATTACATGCATCTAAAAGGGTGATGAGTTTTATTTTCTTTACTTTTAGGAATTACCTACCTTGAAGGAGGGTTAGTGTTTTGATTATGGGAATGATTAGACCACATGACCAAAGTTTGTGTTTGTCTCCACCTAATTTTTTTAGCCCAAGAAGATGTAGATCAAAAAGTGGAAGTTTTTTATGATTTTGAAAAATTATAAATTTATTTAGGGTTTTTAGAGTAGTTAGTTTTGGAAGGGAATGGAACTATGGAAAGACGTCATGGATATTAGGTATTTAAAAGTATTTTATTTATCTTATATGATTTTTTAATTGAATCAAAATTGTTAAAAAATGATTTTTTTTGCACTTTGTGTGTCTCGAGGTGAGGCATATATTTTAGTCCAAATGATTATTAACAAAGATATAGGTGGGTGAAATTTAATTATGTAAAAAGGAGAAAACTAATATATATATATATATATATATATATATATATATATATATATATATATATATATGTGTTAATAAAAGAGAAAATAAAGAGTGAAATCCATAAATAAGTCAAATATTCATACGAGAAGATTAGTGAAAAGGGAATTCAGAGAGCATTTATAGGCAAATATATAAATAAAATAAGGTAGGCCATTAATTAAATGAGATTTACCTTTTATGGCCTCATCTTATTTATAGTTTATCATTATTTATCACTTCATATTTATTTCAATTTTTATGGCATTGATTTTCAATATTTTGTTATTTAATTCTTGCCACTAAATTACTCTAACACATTCCCTTTCCAATAATTGTTTTCATAGACATAAAAATCATACTAAAGCTTCTAAATTATAACTTATGCCATTTTTAATTTCCCATTTTGATCTTACCTCATCCACCCAATCTACATGCCATATGAAAAATTATCATAATGATGCATATATGGATTCATGCCTCTTGAATATTGAATATATGACATGTTATCCTTTATTTTCTAATATATTATTTTAAATTCATACCCCAACACTTTTATCAGCCATTTTTGTTTTTATTTATATTAAAACCTATGTTCAAATAATTATTTTAGATAATCATGAACATTTTCACATTAAAGTATTTTCCCATCATATAAGGTCTCCACTATTTTACTAAATGAAGAATGACCATCATATCCTTCTTGTAGATATTATTTACAAAATTTTTACCTTTGAGCTAATGAATATAAAATTTAAGGTTTCATTCTTCCTACATTTATAACACTACCATTCCATATCCTGACATATCATATTATAACATGAGGGGCCTAGAATAATCTAGGATAGACAAAACTAGAGTGGAACACATGTCCTCATTTAGTTTGTTAAATTCCTTAGTGGTAGATTCATTCTAATTGGAAGGGTCCTTATTAAAAAATGTTGTTAGTGATGCTAATATACTCCTTAAGTTTTCATAAATCAATTATAATAATCTATCAGCCAAAAAAAACCCTTGAAGGTTATTGATGTCTTTTGTAAGTTATCATTATATCATGCCCTTGATCTTGTAATGGAATAATTTGACTCCTTCATATGATATAATATGACCTATGTACTCTATTTCCTATATTATTAAATTACAAATGAATTTCTTAGCGTAAAGCTAATACTATTACATATTTATTAATACTTGATTAAGATGTTTCAAGTGTTTATCCCATTTTTTATTGTATATTAATATATCATCAAAAAATATAATGTTTTTAAAAATATAAAATGTAGATGATGCATTTTTTAGACCAAAGGTAATTAACAAAAAATCATAGTGGCCTTTAAGAATTCTAAAATTTTACTTATGTATATCCTCATGTATGATTAGAATTTGATTATAACCTAAACAAAGATCCAGTTATCTAAAGTAAATAACACCATGCAATTAATTTTTTTTAAAATCAATTATTATAATAGGTTAATTATATTTTATGGTTTAATTATTTAGTTATTTATAATTTAGGAACATCCTCTAAGTATCATCCTTCTAATGCACTATTAGCATATGATATGAATATGTCCTTTGTCTGTGCATTATAATGCCATCCTCCAATGTTTATTGTACCATATTTTATATATCACTCTTATATACATATGGGTGCCTATATGGTATAATGTTTGGTAGTTGAATCCATGATACCAATCAAATGGGATGATCATGTTTCATATTTTAGTCTATTCATTTTACAAATTATATAAACAAAATAGTGTTTATGAATAATTTTTTATAGATCAGGATATATAGACATCTTTGTTGTTTTTTTAAATAAGGAAAACAAATGTGATATAAAAAAATTTCCCCTTTTTTAAATTTTTTAATCTACTATTACTAACTAACTATAGAGAATTTTCACACAATATTCATATTTTAAATGTCTTTCCTTCATAATGAAAATTCATGAACAATTCTTTGAAATTCATCTCTATCATGCCCAAGGTTAGCATTTGATTTCAATTCAATTTTACTCTCATGTATGTTTTCCATTATAAAATATGTTACTCTAATTTGTTTATTTATCACTCCTCCATCACCATCCTACACATTTTTCCATTGAATATAATCAAGTAATTTTATCTTTCTTGTATCAACACAACCATAAATACAACAAATAAGTTAGCACAAATCATTTGTACTCATTTTCAATAATAATTATACCTTCCTCAAGTATTGTTTCCTTATTATTATGTGCCACTTATTATCATCTAAATTCTCATCTTCACTCTCAAAATATTCATTCTCAAAGTCTTCTTCACTTTTAGGTTTCACTAGCTAAAATTTGTATACTTTTAAATATGGTTTAACATAAGGGGTGAGCTTTGATACACTCAGCATGGGTACTAAATTTTGTAGATGTGCAATTGTATCTTTAACTAAAATAGGTTAGATAGCTGAGGGAGGTAATAATAATGATAGAAGGTTGTAACACATGTAATTTATTTTGCTATATACTTCATGTCATAATGATGCACTATACATGGAAAATGGTAGATATAGATATAGAATGCATAGGTATAAGTTTTTTAGGAAGCATTAAATACATATAAAAGGGTGAGGAGTTTTATTTTATTTACTATTAGTAATTTACTATCTTTAAGGAGGGCCAATCTTTTACTTCTAGGAATGATTAGACGATTCGATAAAAGTTTATGTTTGTCTCCACCTAATGTTTTTAGCCTAAGAAGATGTAGATCAAAAATTTAAAGTTGTTTATGATATTGAAAATTTATAAATTTATTTAGGGTTTTAGAATAGTTAGTTTTTAAAGGAAATGGATCTATGGAAAGAGGTCATGGATATTAGGTATTTAAGACTATTTTATTTACCTTATATGATTTTTTAATTGAATCAAAATTGTAAAAAATTGATTTATTATGGCCTTTGAGTGTCTTGAGGTGAGACACCTATTTTAGTCCATGTGAGTATTAACATAGATATAGGTGGGTTAAATTTAATTATGTAAAAATGAGAAAACTAATATATAAATGTTAATAAATGAGAAAATAAAGAGGTAAAGGCATACAAGAGTCAGATATTCATATAATAATATGAGTGAAAAGGGAATCTAGAGAGATTTTATAGGCAAATATATGAAGAGAAGAAGGTAGGCCATTAATTAAATGAGATTTATCTTTTATGGCCTCATCATAGTTATAGTTTAGCATTATTTATGTCTTCATATTTATTTCAATGTTTATGGCTTTGATTTTAAATATTTGATTATTTATTTCTTACCACTAAATTACTCTAACACATTTCCTTTCCATTAATAGTTTTCATAGACATAAAAATCCTACTGGAGATATTAAATTATATCATATGTAATTTTTAATTTCCCATTTTGATCTTGCCTCATCCACCCAATCTACGTGCCCATGAAAATTTCTCATAATGATGCATCTATGGATTCATGCCTCCTGAATAATGAATCTATGACATGTTATCCTTTAGTTTCTTATATATTATTTTAAATTCATACCCCAACATTTTTCTCACCCAATTTTGTTGTTTTTTATATTAAAACCTATGTTTAAATAATTATTTTAGATAATCATGATCTTTTTCACCTTAAAGTGTCTGCCCATCATATAAGGTCTCCATTATTTTACTACTTGAATAATTACTATCATATCTTTCATATAGATATTATTTAGAAAATTCTTACCTTTGAGCTAATGAATTTAAAATTTAAGGTTTCATTCTTCCTACATTCATAACACTACCATTCCATATCCTGACACATCACATTATAACATGAGGGGCTTTGAATAATATATGATAAATAAACCTAGAGTGGAACACATGGCCTCATTTATTTTTTAAAATTCCTTAGTGTTCATTTCATTCCAATGGGAAGGGTCCTTATTAAAAAAAAAATTTAGCAATGCTAATATACTCCTTAAGTTTTCACAAATCAATTATAGTAATTTATCAACCCAAAAAAAAACCCTTGAATGTTCTTGAGGTTTTTTCTTAAGCTGCCATTATATTATCCCTTGATCTTGTAATGGAATACTTTGACTCCTTCATGTGATAAAATATGACCTAAGTACTTTAGCTCATATATTCCAATATTACACATGGAAGTGTTAGTGTAAACGTGATACTATTCCATAATTATCAATACTTGATTCACATGTTTCAAGTGTTCTTCCTTTCTTGTATATTAACATATCATCAAAGAATACAATGTTCTTAAAAATCTAAAATGAAGATGGTGCATTTTTTAGACTAAAGGGAATTAACAAAAAATCATAGTGGCCATCAATAATTCTAATTTTTTTCTTATGTATATCCTCATGTATGATTAGAATTTGATGATAACCTAAACAAAGATCTAGTTATGTAAATTAGACAACACCATGCAATTAATTTATAAAATCATCAATTACTATAATAGGTAAATTATCTTTGATGGTTAACTTTTTTAGTTATTTATAATCTAGGTGCATCCTCTAAGTATCATCCTTATTATGCACTATTAAAATATGGTATGAATTTGTGCTTTAGATATGCATGATAATGCCATCCTCCAATATTTCTTGTACCATATTTTAAATATCACTCTTATAAACATATGGGTACCTATAAGGTATAATGTTTTGTATTTGAATCCATGATACCAATCAAATGTGTTTATCATGTTCCATTTTTATGGTATTCATTTTGTAATTTCTATAAAAAAAAGTGTTTATCAATAATTTTCTATAGATCAAGATATGAAGTCATCTTTGTTGGTTTTTTTAATAAGGATAAAAAATGTGATATAAATTTATTTTCCACTCTTTTTAATATTTTACATCTACTATTACTAACTAAATATGGAGAATTTTCACACATTATTCATATTTCAAATGTATTGCCTTCATAATGAAAATGCATGAATAATTATTTTAAATTCATCTCTATCATGCCCAAGATTGTGAGCCATTGAACTCCCAAAACTATGCCAAACCCACCATGGGAATGGAAAACATAGGAGATTCTAGCTTATAATCTCTCATGGAAATTTTGAACATGTGGAATTTCCTAAAACAATGTATTGTTCCTCTATCTATAATCATGACTTGAAATTCTAAAAACAAATAAGGAAAAAAAATCAAGCATGTTGCCAATTTTTTTTATGAGGTTGTGTACTCCCTAAGGCAATAAGTAATATACCCTTATGTTTCTTCAAGAAAACCATAACCTTGTGGGTTTTTGGATTGTTAATACCTAAAATATCATGGCACAAAATAGTTAGTTGGTAATATTTATATTCATCCTCTATATTCTCCTCACTCTCAAATGATAATGCATCATCCTCTTTGTCATCATTGAACCTTTAAAATTAGAACAATTTATTATGAACACATTTATGTCCTTTTATATTTTCTTACCATAATTGTAACATGACCTTTTTTATTTTTTTTCTTCATTTTTTTTAGGATTCAAATTGGAAGGTTCAAGGAATTATTGTTCTAGAGTAATATGTTCTATACTAGTAGTGAATTCCAATCATTTGACCATATCTTTTTCCTCTACCTTGTATGTGAATAACATGGAATCTAATATTAAACATGGATTAAACATGTGAACATAAAATTTTATTTTATCCTTGATCTCACCTAATAATATGACATTTAGGATTTCTTATGTGATATCATTCAGACACATAGATAGGTTATGTAATTGTTTAATATAATCCTTGACAACACCCAATTGTCTAAATATTTGTAGTTAGATAAAATAGTTTCATGTAACACTATTGTGGTAGTGTATTTTAAGCTCATAAAAAAAACATACTAGGTAGTAGTGTCTATTTTTTTTTTTTGGAGCACATAACCATCTAGACCAAATTAATTGATTTGGCTCTAGATACAAAGATGCCATGACCAAATTATGTGAAAAAGGGGTTTCATTTAGATAAAATAAAATTTCCATTATATTGAACTAGGTGAATGGATATTTGCCATAAAACATTCATACTTAAAACTTTTTTTAGCATGTTCATCAAACCAATATTTATGTTTTGTTTTTTCTACTTCAGAGAACTTGAGTGGTTTAGTGTAGAATTATTGGATGGTGGCATTACCTAAACATTAACTAAGAGAGTTTTCAATGAACCATTTATGGTGATCAACTCTAACTTAAATTTATTGTGTTATTTGGGTATGATATTGAATGTAGATGTTATAAATGCTATGAAAATATAATGTAAATCACTTGAATCAATAATTGACTCTTTGGATATGTCTAGAAGAAATTGTCATCTTTTGTATAGTACAAACTAATTATGTATTATGTAACCTAGTAGATTTTTCTAAGGTAGATTTTCTTACCTACTTCCATAAAGGATATTTTCATGTTTCTAAACCATACTTATGTGAAATATTTAGGGACTAATTATGCACATAATTTTATGAATTATTCTCCTAATATTTAGAGTTATAGATCCAAATTTTAAATTGTGTTTTGGTATTCAAAATGGAAATAGAGATAGTTCGACCTGACCTCAATAAATACCTAAGGAATGGCTAAAAACTTCTTCTGTATCTAATACTCTAAAGAGAGAAGCGAAATCACATGTATTTATCCCTATTAGGTGTAAGTGTGTAATAGTGATCCTTTAGTGAATGAAGCCTATGATCTATCCCTTAACACTCAAAAAAACATATTTTTTTCTTAGCTTCAAAGTGATTTAGACTTGTATAGGAATTGATCCTAATGAATGATTTCTAAATTTAAAATAATGGGGAAATCCATTTTAATCTGCAAGTGATTGATGTATGTTTAATTGGTTATTACTAGATAGTGAATATGTTTTGACCTATGTATGTGTTTAAATGAGACTCTTTGGATAATTTATTATCCCAATGTCATAATAAATTTATGGTATGGCCCATAAAAAGGATATAATATTTAAAAGTTATGTTTTCATGGTATTTTATGATTCCATAAGGTTTTAGATGAGTCTATAATATTAGAATAGTCTTAGTTTGACATTTTATCTATCAAGAGAGAATATTTATTTGATGGTATAGATATAGTATAAATATTATTTTGAAAATTTTAGACACAAATTATATAATTAATGTATGTGAATAATATTAAATTGAGAATATTGGACACATAAAAATCATGGAGATGGGATAGAAAGGTGAAAAAGATCCATATATGTAAGCACAACTAATGTAAGGTGAAGGCAAGTCAAAAAAGAATTTTATAATTATATATTACATAATTTTAGTGTTTAAAATTCCCCCTTTTATTATAGTATTTAAATTAAATTAAATGCTATAGTAAAAACATTAATATATTTACTTATCTATGTGTACACACTTTTTATTTGGGAGCATCTGATTGTGCAATTTGATCCATGTAACCTAAAATGAATATAATAATAAATATCCATGTATGAAGTCTTAAATTTGAAATGAAATTTAATTTTTTAAGATTAAATAGAAACAAAGGAATGCACTTCTAATTAAATGAATCGTGTTGCCCTAGGAAATTGCATTGGAGATGATGCTTCATTTTTGAATCTTTGTAAGGTTGTGATACTCTATTAAGTCACTTGGAAAATTTATAGGAAATCATTCCAAATATTTATTTACCAAGGAAAGGACATGGGTTTTGAAAATAAATGACTTAACCCTCATAAAAAATGTAGTGCTTAGGTTTTTTAATGTCATCAAACCTCAACCATACTACTTGCGTAAATAATATTAAAACCAAAGACAAATTTTGGAAACCACATATTGGGATCAATTTGAGTAATTCATAGGCCATATAAAATTTCATAACCTCAACTACATTACTCATTTAACTCAATCAATTGATGTAGATGGACTTATAAATTCAAATTGCTCACTTATATGTATCTTAGATGCCAATTTAATATAAACGCAATTGTGTGCATATGAATTTTAAAAACATCATGCCCCATGACCTAATCCAATAGGTTGAAAAATGATATAACATATTATACATCTATATTCTATCTTGTCCCAATCATTAAAACTTACAACTTGCATTCCTATAAAATTTATGCATATGTATGGCATATTCCCTCTATACATGTTTAAATCTTTAAATATAAAAAATATATTATTTTTAATAAAACATGCGTTCATATATTGGGAACACCCCCCCCCCCCCCTCACCAAATATATCTCAATCTATAAATATTTATCCCAAAATGTGAACCAAAATGAAATATTAAACAAATATGAGTATCTTGAAAACTATAATATGCCCCCAAAATTGATGTTTTTTATTCATAGAGTTTTTAATATATATGAAAACACACTAATATGCCCACATTTTGAGGTGAGAATTTATTCTAAATATTAATCTCCATAGAATAAAATATTTAATCACATCATGTTATTTAAAAATATGTAATCATGAAAAATCATATGTTAACATAAGGAGAATATGCCACCATATTAATGTATAGATCATCAATAATATATGTAACATGTAAAATGAAAGTCATACAACTATCAAGTAAAGATAGTTAAATGAAATAGGCATGCAATATTAACCATCATTGAAATGTATACCAAATAAGACTACACGATAAATGTGTATGATGTGAATCATGGAACCACTTAAAAATAGGAAGGTGTGTCATGTAGATCATGACACATAAAAACTATGTAAACTCAAAAAACAAAGGATACAATTGTATATTTATCCCCTCATAATTACACAATTTCATGGCCAAGACACACACAATAACCCTCAATGTCACGTAAGTCCAAGTATTATATATAATGAATAATTTAAATTCACACAAAAAATTTAGGGTTGCATACAGTGGATAAAAATAAATTTCACATAATGCCAAGGGACATACACAATGGCTAATAACCTATCACAAATAAGACTAAGATCTACACATAATGAAAATCACATATCACAAAAGATAAAAGGACTAGAGAAGGATGCATATAATAATACATTTAATCCAAATAATTTAATTCGCTAATATTGAATTAAAAATAAATAATAAATGATTCATATATTTCAAATGAAATGTCACTGATGAATCATAGAAAAAATTTAATTATTTTATGCTATGAATCTATGTTAATGCCACATCATAATAAAGTAACATATACATGAAATATAACACTATAAATAATATTAAAGAGATAAATAATTGTGTAAAAAATAAATTTATCTCAACATAAAAAATTTATAAAGGTCATAAAAATATAACTTGTATCAATGGAACTAATAATAACATATGCTCCCAACATTCACATGGATTTTTGATTTATGAATTTATTACATCTATGCATCCATGGATCATGTGGAACATGTATGTCTACTATCACACTCATATATACCATGAAATTCATATGAATATGAAAAAATATACATATTATACAAAAATGTGATTGATAACATAAATGAATAAATGAAAAATAGAAAACATGTCATACTCAGGTCATGATTTATTTTATCTTTGTGAAATATTTGAAATTTTTGGCATACATCAATATAGTCAAGCAAGGCAAAGTAGAAAAACTTATAAAATATATGAATGTGAGAAGATATAAAAACACATATCATATGTTAAGACATAATGTTTACTAAATTTAATAACATGGAAATGTGGAGGAAGCAAAGGTAATAAATATTCTCCACTATATATATATATATATATATATGAATCACAAAAATGTAGCTTAGTAGATTAAATGGAGATAAGAATAAGCATTCTCCTAGTGGAAAATAATTATTTTGTTCTTAGGTAATATATAAATATAAATGTAAGTGATTATTTAAGAATAATGTATTTCATAACATATATAGTTAGTTATTAAGTAGGAGTGGAAAAGCATCATGCCTCAAATAATGTGCACTAGGATGACACTTGTAAAATATTTATCATTTTAGAATAAATGTCTTTTTTTTTCTAGATCAAAATAAATGATAAAAATCAATGGCTAAGTGAAAACAAATCTAAGGGATTTAATAATTATAAATACAAGAGTATATACACACATGTGTCAATATTTAATAACACATTGAATAAGTAATCTAGAAAATATGAAGAATGTATTCAAAATATATTATGTTACTTCAAGTTAAATATCCCATCAATTAGATTCTCATATGTATGTTTGGTATCATGTCATATTCATCTAATACATTTACCTATTCATCCTACATTATAAAAATGTAATTCTTATTATCTTTTATATATTTAGTAGGATATGCATAACCAACCACACCATATTTTGGGATTGAGTTATTACTCATTTTTTAAATTTATGAATATGTTATGTGATATGAATATCAAGATAGTATAATGTGATTACATTATATGTCTTTGTTTGATTACTAGTTGGAGGAATGATTTCTAATTTACGTTATTAATCTTAAAATGTTATTTTATTATCAATATTTTAAATCTTATTTGTAACTATATAAGGATTCAATATCATTTTTTCAATCTTAGTGGAATAAATAGTTTCCACTTGCATATGTAGATGCTCCATAATTTGGAATATAGAAGATGTCCCCTTATAATATTAATGTAATATAATAATTAATATAATGTAATGTTGTCACCGTAAATGTGACCCATGATTTTCCTAATATAGCATTGTACTAAACCAAGATAGGATAAATTTTAAATCTAAAGTTTTGCGATGTGTTACAAATAAATATATGCCAAATAATAGCTCATATGAAATAATAATATTCCATAGTTGAATCCAAGTGTTGAATGTCATATCCAAGAGGCTTTAAAATTGTCATGCTATATATGTTAACTTTTTAAGAGGGTTAAAATGTGATCTGTGTGAATTTATTAACATCTATTGAGGACTATCTACCATACACTTTATGAATGAAGAAGTTTTTTTATATTCCACCTTTTAAATTATGCTTATGAAATTAGTATTTGGTAGTGAAATATTTTGTACTTGTGATGAATAAGAGATTTCACAAAAATAAAGGAGACAAAGTTTCTCCTTTATTAAGAGGATATGTTCCCTTTATTGAAAATATATAAATATTTGCAACATTTAAATGTTTAATGGAGTATTGGGTTATGCTAATTTCAACTGAAATGCAAAAATAAAATAAAGGGAGGTGAAGACTCACACATGAATGAGAAAACATAAATTTCATCCAAATCATAAAAAAAAATGTATATGAAAATTGACATTATTTTTTGAGATTAATTAAAGTATTACTTGAATTGAGACATATGAATTAACATAGGAAAAAATACATGTCCACAAAGAAAAGGCAAGACACAAAAATCTATAATTTCCTAGTGTAGACACAAAAATCTACAATTTCCTAGTGTTCTTAATTTTAAGAATGAACACAGTTTATTTATCCTTCCTTTAAAGAAAAATCAAAATAAATATTAAATAACTCTTGTAAAATTTAAATTTTTCCTATTTATAGAGATAGGATGGAATAGAATGGCATGACAATTCACATTACATGTGAACTTTGGTATTCTTAGTTTAATCTTATCAGATGGAAAGATAGATGGTCATATTTCAAAGTTGGAATGAAAAAAATAAATGAATAACTACTGAAGTGAGTTAGTTACAAGAATATGGTGAGATGATTGAAGGATATAAACAATAATGGTTGAACTAAAATGATTATTATAATTTTTTGAGTGTGTAATTTGATGTGACAAGGGAAAAATTCAAAGACGCTCAGAGAATGAAAATCAAATAATCATTTTCTTGGAATGATAAGAGACAAGTAATGAATGAAAAATGTATTAAGTAAAGAGGCTCATCTAAGTTTTTATTTATGCAATATTCTAAAGTGTTGAAGAGTAGGGAAGAAACATTATCATATTTTCATTTTTGGAATGAGAGGAGTTGAGATGAGTCGAGCCATAGATATAGAAATATGAGGCTCATTTGAGCATAAAGTAATAATGGTCAAATTGGAAAAATACCAGAGTGTCAAATAGATAAATTTAGACATAAAGAAAGGGTGAAAGAAGAGTTAAGATCATACAAGAGTTTGTTGAATGAGAAATGAGAAGTTTTAGATTAGACATGCAAAAAGTATGAGAGACTTGGATTCTTTTGTGAATCTAATTCATGAATTTGAAGTGTAAATGTCTAATTGGTTGGTGACATCGAATTAAGCTAGGTTGGTGCTCAGTATAGGGAGTGGGCACTTCTTTATAGTTAGTTCTCTTAAAACATGGGATTGGTGTCTCTTTGGGATGGGTGTCCTTAAATGTAAACAATAAGGTCAGTTAGTGAGACAAACTTTATGAGGTTGGATTATAACAGTAGCATCTATCAACATTCTCACTATGGTTTTTACCTTTGTGTTTCCACATATAAATATGGTGTTGTGTATTGTGATTTCTTACATGTGATATCTTTCATATATTTATTTAATATTTCAATTGTTTAAAATTCATCTTGAAAGTTATAAGTAATTAATTTTGAGATCTACTAATTCATCCACCCTCTCAGTAGGTAGGTGTGTTCAACATATGGTATCAAATCCAAGGGTTCCAAAAGAATAAGATTAATTAGTAGGGGTTGATTTTGGATTCTGAACACAAAATTTCTTGTCATGAAGGAACTTCATCAAACAAGGCACCTTTGTTTAATGGGTCTAACTATGCCTTTTGGAGCATAAGGATGGAATCATATTTTACCTCCTTGGGGTTTGATGCTCTAATGTCTATTGAGAATAGATACACACCCCCTGTTGTTTTTCCTACTGATTAGGTAGTGAAGAAGGCATGTGAAAATAATGCCAAAGAAAAGAATGCTATTTTTTGTGGATTGTCAAACAATGAGTTTGGAAAATTCATGCATTTTCAAAGTACAAAAGACATATGGGTCAAATTAAAGATAATATATGAAGGAGATGATAGATTTAAATAATCTAAGCTTCAAACACATAAGGGATAGTTCAAGAGCCTCAAGATGAGTAATGAAGAGAAGATTTTATACTACCACCTTAGGTTAGATGAGATTGTAAATATAATTATAGGACTTGGAGAGACAATGGACAAATCAATCATTATCAAAAATGTTTTAAGATCTCTGACAATAATGTATGATTCTAAAAACTTTTCCATTGAAGAAGCAAGAGATATGAACAAGCTCACAGTATATGAGTTACATGGAACTTTCACTACATATGAAATGAGGCTGGGAGATGTAGAGTCATTCAATAGAGAAGTTGCTTTCAAAATTTCTAAGAAAGTAGAAGAAGAAGCTCATAATTTTGAATCTGAGGAGGTTGATGATGTAGAGGCCAATTTCATTAGAAAATTGAAGAAGGGATCAGGTAAATATAAACGTAAATTACCTTTTAAATGTTTTAATTATGGAAATAGTGGTCAATTTGACACTAAATGTCCACATAAAAAGAAGGATGACTCTGATTTAGCTGAGAAAATCAAAAGGAGAAATCTTATTATCCCAAGAAGAAGAAAAACTTCTTTAAGAATAAAAAGGGGTTGTACTCAAAAAAAGATAGTGATTCAGTTGATGAAAATCGTAGTTCAAGTGATGAGTATGATATTGATTTTGTGCCCCAAAAAAACAAAGTTATATTCATGACTTATGAATCAACTTCTTTATGCCAAGAAGAAGAGGAATTATATGAAGATGAAGAAGAAGGGGAAGTAAATTTGGAATGCGAACTTATCTATGATTTAAAATAAATTGATAAGCTTTCAAAATAAAATTCTAAACAAAAGAAGATTAGTCAAAAGGATTTTGAGAAATTAAATAAAATAAATGAGGAATTAGATTAAATGATAGTGAGCTTGAAGACCTAAGTTGAGGAGGCAAAGAGGATAGAGGATGTGGTCAAAACTAATTTTCAAGAAAAATATTTAGAATGCTTAAAGATGGAGGAAGAAATCATGGACCTAAGAGAAAAGCTCAAAAAGGCCAAAGAACAAATTGATAAAGGCTTGAAACTAAAATAAGGATCTACAATACTGGATGAGATGATCAACTCACAAAAGCACCTTAAAGAAAAATTAGGTCTTAAGTATGAGAAAGGTAAGAATCCCACGTTGAGTAAACCTGGGAATCTATATGAAAAATTCAAGGCAATAATAGAATCATGAATTAAAAAATAAGAAAATAACATTTTTTAAGAGAAGAATAAAAGTAATAACTTTGTTCCTACAAAGACCAAGGTTGCTGCTATAAAAAACAACATAAAAACAAGCAATGTGAAGAAGACAGAGTTTAGGAGACTTCTTTTATATATCCAAAGGAGAATTATAACCAGGTATTCCTCATCATTTTATGGTTATTTTTATATTTTTAATCAATATTTCCATAAATCAATTGATTGTAAGATTGTATATAAGAGAAGGATAAGTTTCTTAAGTAAGAATTCATTTGCTCCTCTGCTAGATCTAGATGTTTTATGCTACAACTATAATAATTTTGGGCATATAACAAAGCATTGTAGAAAAAATATTGTTAAATCAAAGTATAACAATGAAAAAAGGGTTAAGACTCCTAAAGTGAATAAAAGCTCACAAATCAATGACACAACAAAGAAAAGTATAGTCAAGAAACCCAAGGAGATATGGAAAAAGAAAAATCAATCTATGATCACTCAAACAACACTACATGCTAAAGAGAAAAATATATGGGTCATAGATAGTGGTTGTTCAAAGCATATGACCAATGACAAGAGTAAGTTCACCAAATTGAGTTGATTCTAGGAAGGGACTATTAGCTTGGGAGACAATACTACAATCAAAATTATAGGCGAAGGAACCTTACACATTGATGACAAGCTCCCTACACATGATGTTCTTTATGCTAAAGGACTAAAAAATAATCTACTGAGTGTTAGTTAGATGTGTGACAATGGATATAAAGTCATATTTGATGTTGAAGGTTATGAATTAATAAGGTCTAGAAAAAATATTGCACAAGGAAAAAGGATCGAGAGCAACATATATATTTTACTTGAGGTAAATAATACAAATTGTCTCATGGGAAATATTGATGAGAGATGGTTATGGCATAGAAGGATGGGTCATGTTAACTTAGAAAATTTAGTTAAATTAAGTTATAACAAGTGTGTAAGACATATGACTAAGATAACCAAGCCTGTTGACATAATGTGTAGAGAATGTCAACTTGGTAAATAGGCCAGGGTCTCATTCCAAACTAAAGAATATGTAACTAAAAAACCTCTATAGATAGTTCATACTGATCTTTGTGGACCAACCAAGATAAGAGTTTCCAAAGGAGTGTATTATTTCATGATGTTCATATATGACTACACTAGAATGACATGGGTAACCTTCTTAAAGGAAAAGTATCAAGCCTTTTAAAGATTCATGATCTTTAGAGCCATGGTTGAAAATGAAATTGGTAGAAAGATCAAGTGCCTTAGATTTGACAAAGGTGGTGAATTCACTTCAAATGAATTCATATACTACTATGAAAAGCATGGAATTAAGAGACACTAATATACTATAAGAACTCCAAAACAAAATTAAGTTGTTGAAAGGAAGAACATGATCGTCAAGGAGATGGCTAGAACAATGTTGAAAGAAGCCAACTTACTAGATGGTTATTAGAGAGAGGTAGTCTAAATAATAGTATACATCTTGACTAGAGTCTAATTAAGAGTAAATAGTGACAAGACTCCATATGAACTATGGTATGGATAACTTGATTTAGTCAAGTATTTTAGAGTCTTTGGAAGCAAATGCTACATTCAAAGGAAGGAGAAAAAGATAGGAAGTTTTGAGTCAAGATGTGATGATGTAATATTCCTTGGTTATTCCACTCATAACAGAGCCTATGTTTGCTACAAAAAAAGACTACATAAGCTAATGGAGACCATCCATGTTAAAGTTGAAGAGATCCTCAAAGAAGAAACTAAACCTTTAAAGGAGATCAAAATTTAGGAACTAAAAGAAGAAGCTGAGGATGAAATATTAGATAATGAAGAAGAGATAAAGAGGACTAAAAATGCACCCTCAAGGTTTGTTTAAAAGGATCATCCTAAGTTGTATATCATTAGAAAAATTAATGGAGTCCAAATGAGGAGAAGGGAAATAATAAGTAAAGAATAGGTAAGTTTTGCTTTACTATCTAAAATTTAGCCCAAAAGATATGCTGAGGCTAGCAAAGATGAGAATTGGTAAAAGGCCATGGATGAGGAACTAAGTCAAATAGAAAAGAATAAAACTCAATAGCTAGTTCTAAGACCCACAGACAAAAATGTCATAGGTACAAAATGGGTCTTTAAAAACAATTTGAATGAAGATGGAGATGTTATGAGAAACAAAGCTAGATTTGTTTGCAAAGGATATGCTCAGGTAAAAGGAATAGACTTTGAGGAGACATTTGTCTAGTGGCAAGATTGGAATCCATTAGAATGTTTTTAGCATTCTCAGTATTTAGTAAGTTTAAAGTCTATCAAATGGATGTTAAGTCAGCTTTATTGAATGGAACCTTGGAAGAAGAGGTCTATATTAAACAACCTAAAGGTTTTTAGCTGACAGATGAAGAAGACCATGTGTGCAAACTAAAGAGATCACTATATGGTATAAAATAGGAACCTAGAGCATGGTATTCAAGGTTGGATCAATTTTTGTAACAAGGATTTATCCAAGGATGTGTAGATAGTAACTTGTATGTTAAGTCTAAAAATGCACATATGTTGATCATAGTTGTCTATGTTGATGACATCATTATTGGTGGTAGCAGCAATAATATATGCAAATAATTCTCAAATCAAATTCAAAAGGAGTTTGAAATGTCCATGTTGGGATAACTTTCATTTTTCCTTGGTCTACAAGTTACATATTATAAATAAGGGATATTCATATCCCAAACCATGTATGTGAAGGAGATTCTCAAGAAATTTGGTATGGAGGATAGAAGACTAGTTAACACTCCCATGATAATTGGATGTAATTTGAGCAAAGAATATGAGTCCCCTTATGTGAATAATCCTATGTATAGATAAATGATAGGTAGCCTATTTTACCTAACTTCATCAAGACTAGACATCATGCAATACATATGCATGGTTGCAAGATATCAAGTAGATCCCAAAGAATCATATGTCAATCCTACAAAAATAACCTTCATATACATCAAGAGAATAATTGAACTTGGTTTGTGGTACCCTACAAGTGAATATCTCACTTTGATTGCATATGTATATGTTGATTGGGTAAGAAGTGTGGATAATAGGAGAAGAACTAGTGGTGGTGCATTCTCCCTTAGAAATAGACTTGTGTCATGGCTAAGAAAAAAGCAAGATTCAGTTACACTTTCTATAGCAAAAGTAGAGTATGAAGTAGCAACATGTTATACCCAAGACTTTTGGATGAAACAAACCCTCAAAGACATCAAGGTAGAATACCAAGAACCTATTTTTATCTTTTGTGATAACTCAAGTTCCATAAACATATATAATAGTCTAGTGATGCATTCTAGAACCAAGCATATATCCATCAAATATAATTTTTTGAAAGAAAAGGTTACAAATCAAGAGGTAAAAAATTGAGTATGTGCCAATAAAGGACCAAATTGTAGATATATTTTCTAAGCCTCTTCCCAAGGAGAAATTTTAGTATCTAAGAGAGAGGTTGGGAGTAGTGGCTCACACACCACATCACTACATTTTAGTGACAGGGTATGAATCTAGGAGGAGTTTTAAAGGAACATTATTAACTCCTAGATTAAGAGAAAAGGTATTATGGTGAGAAATATATAGTCCCTTTGCTATTTTATGACAAAGGAGGTGACAAATGTTTGTTGGTTATAGATAAGTATACCTATATATACATAGATACATAGATTATTAATTGGTCTTTTAGAACAATGCTATATAAATGATCATTTGTATAATATTGGAGCCAAAGGAGTTAGTTTTGAATGTGTATATGTAGATTTTAGGCAAATTTCCCATTACCTAAGGGAGAGTTCCTCACAAAGTGTTCTAGATTGTTAGGTATAAGGATTAGAACAACCAGGATGTCAGAAAAGAGTAGATTGTTGACACATTATGGAAGAGACTCTTTGTCATTAATGCCCAAGGGGGAGAAAGTAGAATGGAGACATAGAAGTAAAGTCATTCTAATGAGGTTATTTCCATCAATGAAAAAGTGGGATATTATTGGACATATTCATTTATGTATGAAGGATTGTCATTGATGTCAAATTCTATTATGTATTAAAGACAAAGGTGTTGAGTTGAAAAAACTTGTTATAGAGCCCCATGGAGTTGTGTCTATACTTTGAATGACTATCATTTTCAAGTATCTCTTTGTGGTCTATGTTCTAAGTCATAATGATATGTATAACAAATGCTACAAATGCATAAGGTTGTGTATGAAAATCTTTCCATACTTAGTCAATTTTGCACCTTTGTATTTGTCTAGGGAATTCTTTCAAAGAAAGTGACTCAGGGAATTCCTTTGAGAAAATGGTTTAGACTTTTTTGGTCAAATTGTCTGCAACAATGTTTCTAAAGGAAATGAATTCAAGTTAGAATTCTTTTAGATAAAGTGACTTAGGTAATTCCTTCAGGAAAATGGTTGACTTTGTTGGACAAATTATCCACAATAATGTTTCTAAAAGAACTGAGTGTAATTTGGAATTATTTCAAAGATAATGGTTTGGTAATTTCTTTTGGGAAAAATGGCTAAGTCTTTATTTGGAAAAATATGAAGGGCAATTGGACCATTCAAATTTTTTGAAGGGATCCTTAAAGAAATCTTGAAGGGTACTTTGGAAAAAGTCTAAAGGGCAAGTGGACCATTCAAATGTTCTAAAGGGTTCATTTCAAAAATTTCGAAGGGTAAGTGGACTGTTCAAATCTTTCGAGTGGATATTTTCAAAAATCCAAATGTTACTTTGAAAAAAAATTGAAGGGTAAGTGGACCATTCAAAGCTACTAAATGGATGTTTTCAAAAATCTAAAGGGTACTTTGCAAAAGTTTTGAAGGGCATGTGACCAAAACAATGTTTTTGAAAGGGCATTTTGAGAAGCCCCAAAAGGTAATTACAAAATGCTAAAAGAAAAAGACACTTGTTATTTTGTCATGGAATTTGTTCCAAATCCCCTTAGATGAAAAGGACACAAACAAAAATAATGAAGGATACTTTTTTAAGGCTCGAAAGGGCATGTGACTCAAACAACAGTTAAAATAGGTCACTTGGAGAAGATTTAAAGGATACTTTTGGGAGAAGGGCGTAGATGAATTATTTTAGAGAATTTTTCCAATGCAAGTGGAAGTTTACAAAATCTTGAAGGGTATGTTGCAAAAGTTTTGAAGGACACTTTCAAGAGAAGGGCATAGATGAATTATTTTGGAGAATTTATCTAGGGCAAGTGGACAATTACAAAATTATAGGAGGATACTTTCTAATGGAATGGTCTCTTACAAAGTTTCCAAAGGATATTTTAGAAGAAGAATAGTTCACTTACAAAATTTTTGAAGGATAAGTGAAGAGTCTTGTAGGGAATTTTCAAAATGCTTTAGGGTCAATGTAGGTTAAAATTGGAGAAAGTCTGAAGAGATTGAAGGAGTAAAAGCAATACATAAATGATGAAGAAAATAAGATGAAGTCAACATGTCAAAGTTTGATGACCAAGCCAATATCAAGATCATGCATCTTTAAGAGATAGAATGGAATGTGAGTCTTTGATGGAAAGATAGACATACACATTTCAAAGTTGAAATGAAAAAAATAAACAAAAAACCATTGAAGTGAGTTAGTTACAAGAATCTGGTGAGACAGTTGAAGGATATAAATAATAATGGTTAAAATAAAATGATTATTCTAATTTTGTGAGTGTGGAATTTGATGTGACAAGGGAAAAATTTGAAGAGGATTAGATAATGGAAGTTAAATGGTCATTTTATTGGAATGACAAGAGATAAGAAATAAATACAAAATGTTTAAAGTTAAGAGACTTGTCTATGTTTTGATTGATGCAATATTCCAAAGTGACAAAGAGTAGGGAAGAAAAACTATCATCTTTTCATTTTTGGAATGAGAGGAGTTGAGATGATTCAAGCTATAGATACAAAAATATGAGACTCATTTGAGCACAGAGGAATAATGGTCAAATTGGAAGAATACCAGAGAGTCAAATAGATAAATTTAGACATAGAGAAAGGGTGTAAGAAAAGTGAAGATCACACAGGAGTGTGTGAAATGATAAATGAGTAGTTATAGATTAGACATGCAACAAATAATAGAGACTTGGATTAGTTTGTGAATCTGATTCATGAATTTGAAGTGCAAATGTCTGATTGGTTGGTGCCATCAAATTAAGCTGGGTTAGTGCTCAGTATAGGGAGTAGGTGCTTCCTTAGAGTTGGTGATCTTAAAATAGGGGATTGGTGTCTCCTTGGGATGTGTGTTCTTAAATTTAACTAATGAGGTTTATTCATTGAGACAAACTTTATGAGGTTAGATTAGAATAGTAGCTTCTAGCAACATTCTCACCATGGTATTTCCCTTTGGGTTTCCATGTATAAATTTAGCATTGTGTATTATGATTTTGTGCATGTGATACCTTTAATTTATTTTTTTTAGATTGTATTTATTTAAAATTCATCTTAAAATTTGTAAGTGACTCATTTTGAGATCTACTGATTCACCCCCCTCTTAGTGGATAGGTGTGTTTAACAATAGATAGGAAAATCAACACCCAACACATGCATATATTTGAAACATTTGTGAACTACATCCAAATCTATACAAAATTTAATCATTATTATTTTTTATTGGATAATCTTGGTAGACATAAAGGGTATGCTTCAAAACCTCCAAATCTTATATATGTGAATTTTTATAATTGAATGAAGTAGATCCAATATTGTAAAATAAGGTCGGTTGCTTCATCATATATTACTCTTCCCAAATCATCATTTAAAGCTTATAATAATCTCATTTTAAAGTAATAATTAACTCTTCTGAAGTGATTTTTAATTTTCTCTAGAGTCAACTAAGATTATAATTCATATATTTGGGTGGATGCATCAACATTGGCTTGTTAGGTGAGACAAGGGTATTATCTTTGGGATTATAATGAGTATGCCAAGAAATAATTCATAAGTAAATTATTTTTTGCATCCCCATTGATAAATTATTGGTGTGGATATTCACTAATCATTTTCCCCAGTTTATGTATTGTTTCTAATTACAAATGATATTTATAGACATAAACATTAATGGGTATATATTTACAGTATTTTCATTGCCAACCACATGATCATCAATATTTAACATGTCCAATAACACTTATTTGATGTCATACCTAAATAATTTATTTAGGAACATATATTATCAACTTATTTTATTCATCGTCTATGAATCATTAATGGTGTTTAATGCTTGTCAATATTTTTATCCTAATCACGTTGTCTTAATACCACACCCATCCTCACATAATTTTCATGTACTAATATCCTTAATGTCAAATTAGCCATCAAAGACTCACTACCTTCTTTTATTTCCTAGGTCTTTAGGTTGTAATTATATGCATAAGGTAATAACACATATGAGTATTACATAGAGATGGGAAAGTTGGTTCATTTTGGCATTCTAGTTTCTAAGAGGCATCATATCAAACAATTTGAATTTTATCTATTTAGCCTCTTATGAAAATATTCCAAGTCCACATGTCCTATTTATGCATCACAAATTTTTATATTTTTATCTTCTAGGACTACCAATGGATTGAACCCTATGTATGTTATGTCATCTTTATTGATTTCATCATCTAAAGGGTTATTTTAGCAAGGATTTAAAAATTAGGCAAATTGGGAGGCAAGAAATTTCTATGTGGTTTCATAAAATAGACTATATTAGTCATGAAAATGCCTCCATTGTATATATAAAACACTTAAAACTAACACAATGAAAACCCAAAAATCTATAGGGACTTAGGTAGAATAAATCTCCCTATAGATTAAACTTGTTGAAAACCTGAACCAATGTAATCAAAAGCTACATCAATAGGAAGTATTTATAAACCTATAAATTTTGACATTTTTTTACAAAAAATCACTTTTATGGGAGAGAATGAGGGTTGGGTAGAATTATGTCTTGTGTCTAGATAGATTTTTAAGGAGAAATGAGGCATGTATTAGTTTTATATGCTTTATAATGGGTTTTAGCATGCACAAGTTGATGCATTACTATGTGCATACACATGTGTTATGTGTCCACATGAATGGTCTATTTGTCCTCATGGGTATGATGGATGTGAGGACCACTCTACGTGTAAATACAATTGTGGCCTTGAATTTTTTGCATCTATAGGGATATAAAGTTTATCCATGAAGGAATGTGTCATGTGACTATAGGCAAAAGTTTCCTACATCCTAATAGCTTAGAGATCAGGAAACACTAACTTCCTATCCATGATTAGCATGAATATGTGTTTCACATTTACATAAAACATTTTTTCCATAAACAAATAAAAACACTCATTTGGAAAAAGAAACACTTCCGAGTTTCATTCTTATAAGTTTGACATGATCTTTAAATATTGTTCCATATCTTGGATAAATTTGGATTTGAAAAATTTAGGGGAAACAAAATATATTATGTTGGGGATATGGACTCATATAAGGACATATGATGAATACCTTGAATATTTGGTTTTGAAAGGTAAGTGTCTTATCCATTGGGATAAGAAGTCTTCCCTTACATAAATAAGAAAGGAAACTAGAAAGATAAAAAATGTGGAATATAAACACACAATAAAATTGAAAACACACAACAAAAAGGAAACACATAACAAACCTAAATCACCTACAAGGAATGAAAGGTGATAACTTACTATCATTGTTTATAATGCTTTAAATATTATCAAATGTATGCCATCATAAGATGAGTTTCATATTTTTATGCCAAGTATTATGTATTCTCACCACATAAATGTCATATTTTGTAAGGCCCCATCAATATGTCAAATTTCTCATGGATCCCTCATGGTTATATTTGTTTAGCCCAAAGAAGAACCAAATATCCTACTTCAAAATCATGTTTTCTCACTTTCTAATCAAAAACGTTTTTGACCTTTTCCTAATGCACTATAATTCTATAAATTATTGTCACTCATTCTTATTTCAATATGGCTATGTACATGATCCTATTTTCTAAGGCATATTTTAATTTGCTGTCATATATATCTTGAGCTACTTGTAAATCTAGCAATTAAAGAGATATGGAAATCATTATGTCAATGTCATATAATAAGTGGAAAAGAGAAATTCCAATTTCTCTATTAGGTGTTAGTCAATCATCCCATAAATTATCATACAATTTATTATGCCAATTTATCTTATTTTCCATGACTAATTTATAAAAATTAGTAGTGATGTTATTGCTATATTTTATGACCATTACCTTTTGGGTAATAATTAGATCAATGTGTAACTAAGATTCCAAATCCATATAAAAACTAACTATTTATACATAAGATAATTTGGAGGCATTATCTATGATCATCTTTTATGCAACTCCAAATCTAACTAGTATGTTTAATTTTATGAGATTTTAGATGAATTCAAAAATGATAGATCTTACTAGAATATCCTCTATCCACTTAGTGAAGTAATTAGTTTCTATCATAGAATTATGACTAGTTCTATGATGTGAGTTTAAAGTTTTGATGAACTTTAATCCCCATTGTTGAAAAGGCTCTTCAATTACTATAATTCATAGGGGGGATGTTCAATTTTTAGGTCATCTAACAAAGTACTAACAAGCCTCACATTCAAAATCAATTCTTATTCATATTTAAATAATGTTGGCTAGTATTAATGAACTTGGAGAGTTTTGAAGACTATGATAGAGAACACAATTTTTCCACCATAGGCCTTATCATGAATTCCTCTAAGAGTTTTTTTTTTTTTTTAATTTATTCATGCATCTCAATGCGGTACCATCTAGATATTTTTTTAACATAGTGTTGTCCCAAATTACATATTTGGATACCTTAATCTCGCGTGTTTACTTATGTTTGGGATTTATATGAACCATATTTTCTACATGTGATATAAAGTAAGTGATGTTAGAATAAAATTATTTAATGGAATCGAAAAATACTACTAGGGATAGTTATTCATTCTCTTCTCTCTACAAATCAACATCTTTAACAATAAATTGACAAAGACCTTATCCCCTTACCAACTTGGTTGGTTTGATATCTACTACAACCTTAACCTACAATTCATTTAGGGATATGTGTGGTTGATTTATGGCTTACATACATTTAATATTATCTTATTACTTTTATATATGTTCTTGGTATGGTTAGCCTTTGGAATAACCATTGCCAACTAGATTACATATATGAGGCATTGGTTAGTATTTTATCAGCATATTGTGAATTATTCTCTTATTGAGTTTTTTTAGAGGTTTCCTATTGAAGCAGACCAATCATTATTATCAAGTACTCTAATATTTGGCTATTTATTATTATGAATTTGATTATTATTTTCTTAATTATTTGATATATTATTCCATTAATGTGAAACATTAGTAATTTGGGCTAGATTCTACAACATTTATTTTGGATCTAGTGTTGCAACAATAAAAATAACTAAAGGATAATAAAACATAACTTATGATTTGGGAAGAATTTAATTTTTTTACCACTATAGTGTTGTTCAAAGTCTTTTTTATTTTATTTTTTATGTCTAGGAAAAATGCATACCCTTGTGAAAATTAGTATTCATTGGATTTATCTTGGTGAGATTATCATAATAGTATAATCTATTAGCAAATGTTTAGCCCAAAAACCTCCATCCTAGGGTTTGTCTATGTCTAATCCTAACACTAATAGATGTAGGAAAGGTCAAGAGACTACAAGAATGCTTCACAAGGATGTATGGAGTTCAAAAATTTAAATCTATTAATTTTTGAGGTGGTTCAACAAATTTAGCTAGATATATAAAGTATTCTAAGGAAGCTTGATATTGATGTAGTAAAAGAGGAGATGAATCCTCTAAAGGATTAGTTATCAATTATGAGTGCTCAATTTTCCTCTATCTTGGATCAACTTATTAAAAATAATCTTCCACTACTTTAATCGAGTTTTCCCACTTAGACCAATCATAACTCCAATATGAGTTCAAAGCACATGCTACCAAAAATGAAAGTCTACAATTTTGATGGTAAGGATCAAATAGAAAGTTTATTTGATCTATATTAGACCCCATGTGTGGAAAAGGTGATCATGACATCTCTCTATCTATAATATAAGAAATTCATTTCATATAGGTCTTTTTGTTCTCAAAATAAAAATAAGGGTGATCCTATTTCATATTAAGTGTTTACTTAGGAGCTACATATACACTATCACAAAAAATGTCTCAAGAAACTAATTTAGTCAATTAGCAAAGTTATGACAAACATGCATTTTCAAGTATTATATTAAATAATTACATAATCTATCCTTACATGTGTATGACATCACTAAGAATAAATTAGATAACCTATTATTTAGAGGGATCAAGTGTAGCATCCAAATTGAGGTTCTTATGTTTAATCCATTATTCATTTTTAAAACCATACCATTCATGCGCTAGGTAGAGGAAGAATATTTGGTCAAAATTAGGGCTTTCACTCATGGCCAGCTATGTAATTTCATAACATCCTAATTTATGAAACCTCCAAATTAACCCTAAAATAATTGAAGAGAAATGTTCCAAAGGATTATTTTTTTATTTTTAAATAAAGTGGATCAAAGGAAATAAATTTTCTAAAAATATTTATTCTACATTTAAGATGTCACTAAAGATGAAGAGGAAGATGTGGCATGAGGTGAGGGTATGTAATAACCAGAAAATGAATATATATATATATATATATATATATATTCTCAACTTATTATTTCCTATCATACCCTTTTAGGTATAAATACTCCTCAAACTCTTAAGGCGGTGGCCTTCGTCAAGAAATAGAAGGTGGCAGTGTTGATTGAATCAATAAGTACACATAATCTTATCAATAGTAAGTTAGATACTCATTGAAATTATTTTATTTATCCATGTCCATAATTTTAAGTCATGATTAAAAATGGTGGTATGATCAAATATTCTATATAACTCCATAGTATTAATGTTTCCATAGAGGACTAGTTTCTTAATTATCTTATGTTTTCTTTTCCGATGGGTGGGGTTTACATTGTTTTCATATTATAATGGCTCACTATTTTGGGCACAATAGAGATGAATTTATAGGGACTATTAATGAAATTTCATTGCGAAGGTATGAAATTTGAATTATAAGTACTATAGGAATTTTTTTCCCAATTTGTTAGTTCACATTAGATACAAAGATTCTTTAAAAAATGGGTTGAAGGATTTGTAGCATGATTATTTTCCTTAAAATTTCAGCTAACACATGTCTATACGTCTTGATTTAAAAATTATTCTTGATGTCCATCCAAAAAATTTATTCCTAATTTGAAAATAAATACCACCTAATAAAGAACATGATCATGCCATAATAATGATTCTAATTATCACACCATCAAACACTAAACCATAGAGGTATAGATATGCTAAAAAATGAAATTATAAATATGATATATGAGATGCTAGAGGCAAGTATTTTTTGACATAGCCAAAGTGAATATTAATTCCTAGTGATCATAGTTCATAATAAGTATGACACTAGAAGATTTGCCCCGAATATATAGAAATCAATAATTACACCATAAAAGATAATTTCCCTATTTTATTCATTAATGATTTTTTCATGAATTACATGTCATTGTTTATTTTTTAAAAATAGATATTCATTATGGGTATTATAATATTTGGATCAAATATGAGGATATCCATAAAGAAATTTTCATATATCATTAAGGCCATTATGAGTTGACAGTCATGTCTTTTGGTATCATAAATGCACCATTTACATTTTAGAGTTAATGAATATTATTTTTAGGACCTTTTTAAGGAATTTTTTTGTTGGTGTTTTTTGATGACATCCTAATCTACAAAAAAAATGGAAAGAACATTTAAAGCATGTTAAATATGTAATATTGGTTCTTGAACAACATCAAATGTATGTAAAACTTCAAAATGTGATTTTGGCATCCATGAGGTTGATTACTTGGGTCATATTTTTTCACATGAAGGATTAAAAATAGACCCTAATAATATCAAATTTATGATGGACTGGTGAGTTAAAAAAAACCTAAATAACCTTCATGGAATTTTAGGGATAACATGGCACTATCACATATTTGTAAAAAAATATGGCAACATAGTAGCTTCACTCATAGTTTTGTTAAGGAAAGATTCCTTCCATTAGACGGAACTAGATACTAAGGCATTTGAGCAATTGAAAGAGGCTATGTACACCACACTAGTATTGAGGACACTTATTTTTTTCAATATCTATTGTTGAATGTGATGCATTAGGATATTTCATGAGAGTAGTACTCATGAAAGAAGGAAGCACCATTGGATTCAAGATTCATCAACTCAAGGGAAAAAAATCTCAAGCCAATCTATGAGAAAGAGATGATGAAATTATTCATGTAGTCAATAAATAGAGACCTTATTTAATTGGTAGACACTTTAAGGTAAAGACTAACCATGATATTCTAATATACTTTTGGAACAATGATTGTCATTAGAAGAGAAAACAAGTGTGATTAATATATTGTAATATGAATTTTAAATGGTCTATAAGAAATTAAAATAGAATGTGGTAGTAGATGCACTTTCTATGAGGGATGAATCAGTTGAGGTGTTGTTCTGTGTAATGACCATTTGGAAAGTAAAATAATTAGAAGAAGTAATATTATAATGAGAGAATGACAGGGATACACAAGTTTGGTTCATAATATTTATCATGGTTCATGTGTTTCCAATAAAAAGAGTGGAAAAGGAACACATAATGGTATAAATATATATTGTACTTATGTAATAATTTTATCCTCAAACACAAGAACATTCAAGAGATTCATGCATCTCCAATAAGGATCATTTGGGATTTTTCAATACATATCACTACATAAATAAATATTTATTTTTGTATGGACTCAAGGGAGAGATATATATATTTTTCTATAATTCATGGTTTGTTAATACAATAAAGGAGAAATAATTAAGACACTATGTATTCTACAACTATTATCCATTCATAGCCAATGGTGGGAAGAGGTTTCCATGGATTTGATTACAAGGTTATTTATATATTAAGGTCAAAAATTCATCATGGTAGTTTTGGATAGCCTTAAAAAATATGATCATTTTTTTTCCTTATCACAACCATTTTTAGCTAGTATAGTAGTTGTTTCTTTTCTAAACACAATTCAAAAGTTGCATGGTACCCCTAAAATAATTATAAGTGATCATGATTGTATCTTCAATATTAATTTTTTGAATAATATATTTAAAATTTTGTGTACTCAATTGGCTCATACGTCATCTTATCATCCTAAATATTATGTAAAAATTGAGGTTGTCAAAAAATTCTTATAAGTGTATCTCCATTGTTTTGCATTAGAAAGACATGAATATTGGGTCCATTGGATACCACTAGTAGAATGGTGGTACAACACTTACTTCCATAATTATTATAAAATGTCTCCATTTGTCTAAATTTATGGCTATCATTCCCATAAATCATTCCATATTTTAATCTGTAACCCAAAGATTGAGCTATTGTGAAACACATTCAACATCAATAGAAGGTACTAGTCTATTTAAGGGAGAATTTATAAATAACACATAATATAATGAGGTAGCAAGATGATCAACACCAATGTGAGAGGAATTTTTATATTGGTTATTGGAAATATTTTTACTTTCATCCATATAATTAGATTTATTTTATTCAATATAAAAATAATAGAAAAGTTTATCTGAATTAATATGGCCCTTATTAGATAGAAAATTGGTGGTGTGGCATACAATATGGAGCTAACCCAATCCTCTTTCATGCATCCTATATTTCATGTATTTTTATTAAATAAGGTCATTGTATAGATATATTTCACCCAAACTAAGTTTATTTAATTAGATGAAGAAGGTAGAGTATTTTTAGAACCTGAAGAAATCCTTCACACACACATAAAAAGGCTATGAACAAGAGATCTTGAGTATTTCATCAAGTGGAATATTCTAAATCATGAAAATGTAACATGTGACAATGAATGTCTACTACAACAACATTCAAAATTTAATAAATGTTGAGGGAAACATTTTTTTTAATGGGAAGGGAAAGTTATGCCCTTAACCTATGGTGTGTCCAGGGAAATGTGTGGCCGACTTGTGGCTTACATACCTTTCATATTATTTATTTGCATTTCTCTATGTTATTAGTATGATTTTATTATTGAATAACCTTGGTTAATTATAATATAAATGAGTTATTGGTTAGTATTTTATCATCATATTTTGAATTTTATTCTTATTTCACTATTGTGTAGGTTATCCTCTTGAAGGTAGTCAAACATTATTATAAGTATTATTCTCTTTTGTCAGTTATATTATTGATATAATTATTATACTCTTAATTATTTGATATATTATTACATTATCATGAACAATGTAATTAATTTAATTAAAATATAAAAAATATATTCCTATAATTTAGTAATCCATCTACCTCTCTTTTACTCAAGCTCTTGTTGAGTCATAATTGATTTTACTACTAAATCTGGGACCATCATAATGGTTTGAGAGTTCAATATGTAGATATCTAAATGTTTCACCTCATTGACTACATCATATGCATTACTATAAATTAATGAATAATTGAGTTCATATTATTTTATACCACATCTCTTACAATCAATTATACATTTAATTCCTTCATTTTTTTCACTAAGATAGCAAAAAATCTATATTCAAAAAATTAACAATATGTAATTAAATCCTTATTAAAATATGGAAACATAAAAACATGTTCCTTGTAAATATATTCCTTAAATTCATTTAAATCCTTATTCCCATCATCATTCCATCATAAATATCTCTTTCCTTGCATCATCTACACATTGTGTCTAATGAGTTCAGTAAAGTCAAGAACAAATCTTCTAAGAAAGTTGAATTTACTAAAAAATTAATGTTTGGTAGGCTTGTTGGTGGGTAAAGATAGTTTTTGTATTTACTTTACTCTTTATGGATCAATATCATTACCTTATTTGGAAACCACATGTCCCAATAATTTACATTTAGTCACTCCAAATATAAAATTCTTTGGATTCATATAAATTTCCATGAGCTTGACATCTTTCAAAGACCATTTTTCAAATGCTCATAATCATCTTCCATTTTCTTTGATAACACTTTAATGTCATCAAAATAAGTCATTATGATCTTACTCTTCATGTCATTAAAGGATAAATACATTACTCTATAAAATGTTTCTCCTACATTAATAAGACCAAAAAGCATCCTTTTTTAGGAGAATGTTCCTCATGGGGTGGTGAATAATATCTTGTATTGATCTTTTATAGAAATTCCAACCTAGTTATATCCATAAAAATTGTCCATCATTGACATCATCTCAAATCCTATGATATTTTGTAGGATTTGATCCATGATTGGAAGAAGATAATTATCCTTGAGTGAAGCCTGATTAAGATTATGAAATTCTATGTAACTCCCAAATTTTCCATTCTTATTTATTACATGCACAATGTTAGCTACCCAAGTAGAATGATGAATAAGGAAGATTGTTTCATCTAACATATTATTTATTTCTTCATAGATAGTACTATATTTTTTAGGATTATAATGTCTCAACTTTTGTATGAAATGATTAAAATCAGGAGTAAATAGGATACTATGTTGCATAATCTTAGGCCTAAAATATTTTAGATCAATATAACATGAGGAAAATATGTATATATATAATTTTAGTAGAGTAATTAATCTCATGCATTCTTCTTTGGAACATCATTTTGTAAAATTAACATGTCATGGTTGTTCCTCTATACATGTGTTCACTCTCTCATATTCAGGGACCCTCAAGGATATTCTAGAATTTTATCTATTATGTACATATCATGATATTCAAACATTTACTCCAAATATACCAAAACTTTAGGTATATTATTTCCATTTATATGAATGAATTTATAATCTAATTTATTGGATTTAACATTAGTTGCTTCCAATATTTCTATATCTTTTTATTCTACAATGGAAGATTCCTTATATGCTACCAGACTTCCTTCAAAATGTATATTTTTGAAGTTATCTCTTTTCTCCAATAATCAATAGTTTGCTCATTGGTGTTGAAAACTTGTCAATGCTTAGAGTTATCTAGTAAACTTGGGTGATATACCATTTTAATTATGTATTAGGCTTTATTAAAATATGGATGAGGAATAAGCAAAGATGCAAATACATCTAAGGCATCATATTTATAAATTTAAACTCTTGGGACAAAATTTATGGAAATTTTTTGAAATTTAAGATGTGATCCTTGACTCTATTTCTATAATGCTTCATCTTATAATTATTCACTTGGTATTGATCTCTTATCTATTTCACAATATACTTAGCATCTCCTTGAGATTTAAAATTTTGAATCCCCATTTATTATGATACTTTCAATCCTAAGAAAAAGGCCTCATATTCATCCATATTATTGGTGCATTCAAATTAGATATTTTAATAAAAATGAAACAATTAATTTTAAGGAGAAAACAACACCACACTAACACCTAAACATGCATTTGAGTAGTTTCCATCAAATTTTAAAGTCTAAACATCATTTTCTATATGATTTTTTGAAGTTTGATATATTTATCATTCATCATCATGTAGGTAATGGGCCTATTTTATCATAAAAAATGTTTGTCTGAGGGTCATCTTATTTATGTACAAAAAATTTGGCCTTTTATTCTGACAATAATTTATGATTTATTCCTTTTATAAGGATAATATCCTATGTTTATTTCAATTTGATTTCAATTATAATATATTTTAAAAGATTTTACTTAGAAAAATTTCATAGATAGGAGGAATATATGCCACTAGAATAGTAATCTTGACTCTCTTTTGAGGGAATGTAACTAGAAAATGTGCATCTTTTATAAATCCAATCAATGGGACTTATTTCACTTCCATGATAAAATAATGACCAAAAGTTTTGGGTAAAATTTATCCCCATGGCATGTGTTACATTGGTTAACATCATGTTATCTAAATATATTGATTCAATTATTTAATTATTTATTTGGAAACCTCTAACAAAGAGTGAAACATATAAATAATTATACCTTTCATTACTTTAAACAAAAACAACTACATTATTTTTCAAATCAGTATCAATCAATCTAATATGATTTACATGAAGAGGTGTACTTGGACTATATGCTTTGTTAATATTCATAAATATGTTCAACTACTTATGATTTGACCTAAGGTATTCAATTTGGTAAATTTAAACCTTGGTCATATTAATGTGGTCAATTATATCAAAGGAATAAGAATTGGCAATTTTAATTCTTCATTGATGGAAACATTAGGAGGGAACAAGGGATTCCCAATATTTTTGGGATTATTTTATTTTGAGGAATTTTGAAAATGAGTGCCTTGATTGATAATGAATTTTGGAGCATACATATTCTTCGGAGCTTTGTAGGATTTTTTATTGTCAGACTCTTTTCTCATTTACATAATTTTTAACTTCTCATTCTCAACTCTCATGAACACAACATATGAATGATTATTCATATCCTCCACTCTTTCATCATATTCATACCATCAGGTTTATATTAAATATATTATATAGTGGATTCACCATTAGAGTCTTGAATCTCAATATCATAGGTACCAAAAACACCTTCTTTAGGTGGTTCTTCAATGGTGCATAGTTGAAACATTCTGGCCATTTTTGGATAGTTAGAACCATCATGATCATTAGTGGCATGGAAGGTACATGAATAGTTAATAACATCAAGGGATAATTCAATACTTATTTGAGGAGTTACAAGAGTGATCCTAGGGTGAACATTGCCATGACATGGAAAAATGATCTTTTAGCCATATTTCTATATGGAGTAGTATGAACTTGGGAAATCTATTTATTTAAGGACAAGATATCATTTCCAAATATTTGAACTAGAGTATATTTTGAATTATGTTCCTTTATATTATAAGAGTCCTTTTTTAATTTTCCTATCCATGATAATATCCTCTTCAATTTTGGTATCTTGGGTTTAAGCAACTACTAAGGTTATTGGATGGTTTATTCAAAGGATTAAACTTACCTTAGGTACTAATGTATTGAAAAATAATCACTTATGGTTTTATAATTTAGGCATGGTAGTGGCTATAATCTAATGTATAATCTTGCTGAATTGAACTATGAAATATCTCATGGGCTCATGAAATCATTTCTTTATCTAAGACATTTGAGATAATAAAAATTGATAATATATATTACGTTTGAATATTTATTCAAATCTAGTTCTCATTATTTTCCCATCTAGAATGAGATCAATAGGTAGGTTTTGAAACCATTACATTGATCCTTTAGCCAATGTTTCCATAAATAACCTAACTAACACATCTTCATATTCTACATTGATAATACCATAGGCAGAGAATAAATCCTTTATATTATCATTAGGATGTTGTTTACCATCACTAGTAAACTTGGGAAAATTATTCCTTTAACCTTTTGGTAGTTCACGAAGTTGAGTACATAAGGCCAATGGGAAAATACGAGGACCCCATAATATAACTAGAACCATGTTTTGAAAGTTTATTCCTCTTGAATCTAATATGTTGGGAAATGAAAATGTTTTACTTATAATATATGCTCATATCATACACTTAGGAGATAGTTAGACTTGATTATTTTTTCAAGTAATAGATTTTATCAAAAACACCTTTCCTTTTATAAGACCTTGTGTTCATTTTCTCAGCTAGGATGCTAATAATTTATTACATATGAGTATAGGATATTCAATGATCTATATGAACTACTATGATTATTATTATCTATAAATGAGTAAAATATTTATTTGGAAAAAATATTCATGTTGTTCCTCTTTGTATAGTATGGTTTCATCTCTTGAAAGTGGGAGTTACTCATTTTGTTATCCCAAGCGAACTATTAGAGATCAAAAGAGATGTCTACTTGCACAACTTGATCCCAATAAAGGTTTTGTTGGTGAGATAAGTTTAAATTCATAGGGATAATAATTCAAGTTATTATATTAATAATTATGGGTAACATGGAAAAAGTAGAAAATTCCCCATAGTGGGTGCCAAAACCTATTGGTGAAAATTTGGAAATTGTGACAAATAGGATATTTTAAAATAGTGGAGAAAAAGTATATCATCTTTTTTTAAGGGAGTTTCAATTTATTTAAAATATAAAAATATAAACTAAACTTATTTATAATATCTATAGGTTGAATGGGGTATTGGGGTTTACTAATTTCAATAGAAATGAAAAATAAAAGAAAGGGAGACAAAGAGTCATGCATGAATGAGACAACACATAACAATAAAATATTTATGAAAATTGACATGCTTTTTTGATATTAATTCAATTATTTATTAAATTTATAGATATTCATTAACATAGGAAAAAATACACATTTGCAAATAAAAGGCAGGCCATAAAGTTATATAATTTTCTTGTGTTCTCAATTTGAATAACGAACACAGTTTATGTCTCCTTCCTTTTAATAAAAACTACAATATGGATAAAAATAACCTTATATACTTACCATTTATCATATTATATAGATATGAAGGAACGTACTAACCATTCACACTACATGTGACCTTTGGTATTCCTAGTTTTCTCTTAATTTATTTTCCCAAATATTTTAATTTATACAAAAGGAAAAATACACTTTACTAAAATAGAAATTTGATAAAACTAGAAATAAAAACATAAAACATATTAGGATGTTATATTTGGAGTATAAAAATGTGTCAAAGATCTCATAATATTAGAATATTTTCTATCTTATTCTTTCCATTAAGTTATCTTTAATCTTAGAAATTTCCTTACTACTTCAGTGATTATAATCCCTTTAGGGACTACTACATTATTGAAACATTTCAACCACATATAAAACACCAAGATCATAGATTTTGGAATTTATATGATTTTATTTAGTTTATTATTTATCATTTGAAGTGAACCATGGATTTCACTAAGCATAGTCACCCAAGTTACATTAAATGCATTCTATTTGAAAACTCATCCTTGATCAGGGTCTTGAATTGAGCCTTACCTTTTTACATGATTAATTGGATCATCCCACCTTCCTTCAACATCTCATAATGTAATTCTCCTAGGTTGGAAGAAAGCTTTTTCTACTTCTCTTGTCCATCTTGGACTTGTTATTTTAAATCACCTATGGCTCTATTTATAATTTTAATCTTCTTAAAGAATTATAACCATTTATAAGAGGTATCATATTAGAAATAAAAAATCCTAGATGTAACCATTAGTTCAAAATTAACTTTGATCATCTATTCAACATAACCTTTCAAATTTTCCCAAAATTTCAACTCACTATCATGGGCCTTGTTTTGTTGGTTGATATTGATAATTTCAAAATCAAATGTTCCATTTAGTCTCACCACTTCCTCAATATATTTCATGTCATCTAATAGAAATTCTTCAAACCAAACTTAACTATTTTTTCCATTAGTTTTATATCTATTAATGGTGGTTATGGCCTCCTTATTTATCATATTAAATTGAGTAGGGGCATATACTTGATGAACAAATAGTGTCTTAACTAGGATGAGAAGATAGCTAACATATCTAGATAACTATCTAACTTGATACTTCAATTAATTCTAATTGAGCTCATCTTGCTTAGATATATTTATCATCATCTCTATGTTTTACCTATAAGTTTATTAACATCACTTTCTCTGGACACCTCTCCAAGAGATACCATTTTTAGAGCATAATAAATTTCTATCATCTCCTCCTCATTTTTATCAACACTAAACTCTGTAATCTCCACAAACTAGGATCCTAAAGGATCTAAAACTGAAATTGATGTGTTCTTCACCTTATTATAAGGAGTTTTGAGGATATTAGCCACCACATCAAAATTATGAATTTCAACCTAAACCACTTTATTCCTTTTGTTTATCATGGGTTACATATATTGGAATGGCATTTGTTTGAATCTATTCATTCAAGTGTTTAAATGTGGTGATGTAGGTTTCTTCAAAGGTGAATATTTTGGACGAGGTGTAATATATGGATAAATTATTGGAGAATGAGATGTAAAATTTGGCACCTCAACATCACTAATAGTTTCCTTTTGAAATGTTTCTTGAATAGTGGTAAGATATTATTGAGTGGTGTTTTCAATTGAGAGATATGTGTCTATGCGATTAGAGGGAGATTTTGGCATGATAAAATTATTATATATTAAATTATTACTAATTTATAGACTTTATTCACAAGTCTTTACAAGATTTTTTGTTTACTTAAAATCCTTATTATCTTCATCATGAAAACTTATAGAGATAGACTACTGAATTATAATTCTATTACTACATTTCCCATGAGCCTTGGGAGTAGCTATAGGTGATTTTTTTGGATATGTTGAAGACATCGATCTCTTGGAGTCTCTTATTATGATTACATCTATAAATTTTTTTAATCCATTCCATAGATTGGTCCAACACATGTTTATTCTACACCTATGAGTTTGAGATCTTTTTGACAGACCAACTAATGGTTGAAAATGGGGAAACCATATGGTTTTCAAAATATATGGGGTCAAGGAGGAAACTTTAATCATCAATAATACCATATGTAACCCATGTATCAATGAAATATCTAATTTTATCCAAACTCATTCTAACCAAGTCATGCCTCATGACTTCATTTTCATTAAAACAATTAACCTAACAATCCTCTAAATGTGGATCATGCTCATAAGATGCTCTAATGCTGATGTGTTTTCATACAAACCTATTAATATAAAGCAAATATTGGTTGGCATATGGATTAAAAGTTAACTTTAAAATTGAATATTCAATATATTGATCATTTAATACATTATTTCATGTAAAATGACCCAAAGAGATAGGAAATACAACACCTAACACATGCCTATCTTTACAACTTTTTTACTCTACACCTAACTATCTATAAAATTAAATCAATATGATTTTATTATTAGATAGCCTGTGTAGTTATATAGTTTATCCTTCATATCCTCCAACTTTAATGTATGTGAACTTATAGAACTTAATGAACTAGCTCCCATAGTATGAAATCAAGTTGACTACTTCATCATAGCTTCTTATACCCCAATACTCATCTAGAGCTTAGAATTATCTAATTTTGAAGGCATGGTTGACTCTTTTGAAATGTTTTTTTCTCTATTATAGAGTAAACAAAGAGTATAATTTGTATACTTGGTGTATGTGTCAGCATTGGCTTGATGGGTGAGATGGGGTATACTCTTTAGGATGTCAATGAGTAAAAAAATAGGAAATCATGAATAAATGCTTTATTGCATCCATAATGATCACTTGATGGTTTATGTCTTCACCAATCATTTATCCCTAATATATGTATTTTTTCCCATTTAAAATGATGTTTATGACCATAAAAATCCATGGGTATGAATTAATAATGGTTTTATATCCAACCACACAATTGAGAATATTTATTATGTCCAATATATTTTATTTGAATTCAATCCTAAATATTTATTTGGGAGCTTGTAGGGTTGAATTATTTTATTATTTAGCCATGAATTGTTGATGGTGGTCAAATACTTGTCCATATTTTTATCCCAGTGGTGTTGAAATTATACCACACTCATCCTCACATAAGTTTCACGTACATTTATCCTTAATGTCATGATCATTTATTTCCCATCTAAATTAGCCATAAAAAACCCATTATTTAATTTTATTTCCTAGTTCTTTAGGTCATAATTTTGAGCACATGTGACTAATAAATATAAGCATTGCATAGAAATGGGAAAAATAACTACTTCTACCAATCCAAGTTCTAAGAGGTGAGTTGTCAAATAATTTTGGATTTTCTAAATTTAGCCTCTTGTGAAAAAAATCCAACTCAGCATGACCTATCTATAAATCACTAATTTTTATAATTTTATTCTCTATGACTAATTAAGGCTCAAACCCAATGTATTTTTACTTAATCTTTATTTATTTCATGATCTGAAGGGTTGGTTCAATAATGAACTTAAAAGTAATAAAATTAGGAGGTATGAAATGTTGATGTGGTTATGAAAAATACACTGCATTGGTCATGAAAACATCTTTGGCCTATTGAGAAAAACTCTAAAATTGATATAGTGAAAACCTAGAAATCTACAAGGCCTTAGGTAGAATAAATATCCCTATGGATAAAACTTATTTAAATGTGATATAATACCACCAAAATCTACACCAATGAGAAGTATTCATAAAGTTATAAATTCTGATAGTATTTTTTTTAAAAATAACTTTTATAGGAGAGAGTGAGGGTTAAATAGAATTATGTACTATGTCTAAATGGAGTTGTGAAGATAAATGAGCCTTATATTCCTTTTATAGGATTTTTTTTGGGTTTTAATGTGCACAAACTAATGTTTCATCTCATTTGCACACATGTATTACCCAACCACATAAATGGTCCATCTGTCATCATGGCATAATGGACACAAAGTTGTGTATGTGCATGAGCATAGTCATGGCCTCACATAAACCTCTATTCAAGGATGGGTGGATTTTCTATGAAGTTACTTGACATGTTTCTATGGGAATCCCACTCATGCATACCACGTAACTTGGGGAATAGTCAAATGTTAACTATTTATCCATGACTTGAATAAATTTTGGATTTGAAAAATTTAGGGGACAATAGTATTATTAGGTGTCTATTACTTTTGAAATTCCTTCCTAGGAGCCTCTTTATAAATCAAATATGATTTATCAGTTTCCTCTTTCATAAGTTCACTTTTTTTATTTATCATGAGCTTATGTTATTAACTTTTCTCTTTATAATAAATATTCTCTTAGTGTTATTTTTAATTTTTTTTTAATAACTATAATTTTTTAAATTGTTCTTTATGTAACTTGTCCTTTTCCAATTATTCCTTTTATAACATTTAATTTTCCAATTTCTCTTTATATAAATGTTTTTAATGTAGTTATTCCTTGTCTAATTACTCCTTAGAGGATGTAATCATAGTTTGATTAGGTTGATTACTTATTATAATTATTACTGAATATTGTTATTATTTAATAAGTTTATCTAATATAGGATCACCACTATCAATGATATTTTGTATTTATATCTTCAAATCCCAAAAATTAATTTTATGGTGTCAGTGCATTCTATGATAGTAACAATAATATTTAGATTTATTAATAGAATACTAATAAGGAAAAATGATTAAAAAAATGATGCATGTCTCTTTTAATTTCATTTGGATTATTACTAATGTTATGAAATTGTTTCAAACCATTATTTGTAGATGTATTTTGTATTTTTTTTAGCCATGCTTCAAATGAAATATAATGAGGAACATGCATATGAAATGGTTTGGGGGGGGGGGGGGGGGGGGGGGTGGGGGAGATGCAATTGACACTAACATACTTAGGATTATTTTTGTATGCAAACTTATCCTCAAGTGATGTGATATTTAAACACAAAGTTTGAATATGATTTTATAACTCTTATGTGATTTTAATGATATTAATTATTTGATCTATAATGGTATTGTAAGCACAAACCTTAGGCACCTTTGATTTAATATGCATATAAATACCTTCAATAGAGTGCATGGGAGATGGAGGGTGATGAGGAAGAACATGTAGACTACTTGTATTTTATTATGCATGATTGGGGACCCTACCTAATGGAAGAGTGACAATATGGACCTTCATAATATAGGGATTGTAGCTATCACAACCTTGAGAGATTGGATTAAGAGGATTAAAATGAGTCATACATACCCTTTGGTTCCTCATGTTAATAAGAATCAACTTAAATTGAATATTATAAAAATATTAATTAATTAAGGCTAAACATTTTTCATTATTAATTTTATCCCTAATAGTGTACAAATATTTGATCCATTGTATTACATAGTTGTTAAAAATTTCTCAAATTGAAGGAAAACATGTAATTATTATAATCATAAATTTAGTTAAGAAATAAAAACAATGTACATGAATTATGTCCATGTGTAATTTTATGAATAAGTGGAAGTAAAAAATAATGTATAAAAATTAGATTTACTTATATAAATCTAAAACCTTAGAAATAAGGATGAACCCCTAAGGTAATAAATGGATATTTACATGCTTAGTATATAAGCAAGTTCACCGATATGTTTTAATTTTTTTTTTAATAATGTCAACCTAATAGGATATTATTTTGAAATATTTTAGATTATGTGATATATAGTAATAAAAATTAATTTAAATGTAAATGGTAGAATCTAATTTGAAAAGTACACTTGCTATTTATGGAATCTAAGTGTCTTGATTGGCCATAATTATCTAAGGTGCATTCTAAACCACATTGGATGTAAAAATTAGTTTTCTTACCCTAGTAGATGTTGGATTTTTTTAAAATTAGATTTGAGTCTATACTAATACTTGGGGTGGGGGGGGGGTTATGTCCTATTAGGGTTAGACCTACCATGTAGGGTATCTGAGTCACAACTGGTTGATTATGCAAGAATGTCAACATGGGAGTTATGGGTTCCATATAAGCACCTTTACATATATAACTTCACCCATTTAAAAATGTGTCTTATGTTTTTTTATGCATGGATCATCATCTATAGTCTTATTTATGCATTGGACATTCTTAAAATATGACATTTTTTGTTTCTTTTTGTGAATTTTTGGGCATGATATAATGTGCCATAAAATATTATTATAAGTTTAAAAATACCACCCAAGGATAATTGGTTTCCATTTTTATTTAAAGTGGATAGTAAATAAGAATGGATATAAATGTTTCACCAATACCTCATTATTCACATCCAATAATAGCTTCAATGGTAAGTGCACAAAGTTGGAGGATAAAAAGTGGCCTACCCATGGACATGATTTTTTTGAAATTTCAGAAATCTAAACTTTTGTAGATAATTTGAGATATCAACACTCCAAATTTGATGATAGTGTAAAAACATGAAATGTAAAATTTTGAGTCTAGTTTCAAAAACACTATTTTTTTTTTAAATGGTTAAGAATAACTACATCAAACATCTAAAATTTTAAGAGGAACACCTATTTTTTTCAAAAAATATAATAGATAGACAGCCATAATGTGAAACATTTTTTTATAAGTGTTTAATATTATTTGAAACCCTTTGGGGAAAATTTAGATAAAATATTCTAACACATCACCTATATTTTTTTTATATGAATAATTTTTTATGAAGTTTACAAGTAAATAGATCCTAAAAGCTGACAAATAAATGAATAGCCATCTGCATGACGTCTAACTACCTCAAAAAAATGAAAATCAATTTTTTTAAATGTCTGTATAATTAGGCTTACTTGGTCACCATATAATTTGTTTCTCACTTGGAACAAAGAAAGATAAATTAAATGAACATGTATAGGCATGTATGTTTACGGTATGTAGTGGCCTAAATAAGTCAGTTAGAAATAAATATAGTTTAAAATCTTAAATTAGTCCAAACATTATAAAAATAATATTTTAGAAAGAGGAGAGTGTGATCATCATGACAGTATCAAGTTTTTGAATTTTCATGTTGAAATTCTTAATGTATTTGGCAATCAAAGTTGAAATTTGTTTTTTATTTTCATACCTTTCAAAACTCAATTATACATTGATAGTCCAAGCCTTTGGCTCAAGAATCCAAGCCATTCCTAAGCCGAAAGGTGTAGGAATTAAATTAAAATTAAAATACCATGATCATGTTAATAACATGATTATGGTATTTAATAACATAATCATGTTACATATTATCAACACCCTAGTATTTGAATACTATCCATTAGGCCTAGTAGTCTTAAGATCAAATATTGGTTGATTAAGATTGTTGTTTGGGACCCATGTTCTTATCAAGAATTGATATCATTGAATGATAATTTGAGATGTATTAACCTGTAAATCAATTTATTGTTCCTTTTATCCCAATATGGTGTCCAATCAGGCCAATAGATATCAAATTTAATTATATAGACATATTTTCTTAGATGGATCTTGGTTGGCCCCAATTATGTATCAAATTAAACTAAATACTTGGTCTTTTATAACACAATGTGAAATTAGAGATCCAATTGACATCATGTGGACATAATTCATTTCTCAAGGCTCATTTAACCCTCATTATGTATGAGATTGAACTAATTATTCAATTAGTTTAATATGGTGTGATCTCAAAGCCCTAATTGAAATTATATCGAAGGAATTCCTTGCACGGGGACCAATTACTCTTAATTATAGATTATACTAAAGAAAATACTTGATTAGATAAATATGATTTTCAATTAGGAAAAAATATTCATAATGGCCATTAGATGGACATAATTCATTGCATGGGGTGAAAAATGCCTTGATTGTTATTCTAGGTGGAAGCAATTAATTACATAGGACTTTGTTGTCCTCAATTATGTATAGTATTGAAAAAAATATGAATTTTTTTAACATGGTGTAATTAGAGCCCCAAATTCCACTAGATGGATGATACTCCTTTCTTGGGGATAGAGTGACCTCAATTGCATATCATATTGAACCTAAATACTCAATTGGTTCAATATGGTGTGTAATTAGGGATAATGGAACCCAACTAGAAAACTAATTTTATGAGGCTCAATTGGCCCTAATTATGTATAAGATAAAACCAAATACATGATTATCTAGATATAGTTTACAATCAAGGCCAATGAAGTTGTAATTAACATTAGATGTATGAACAGTTACTTAAATAAACCTTAGTTGGCCATAATTACATATTCAACTAAACTAAATACTTGATAATTCAATATGTTACGTATTTAGGACCAATAGATCCCCTTGTTGATAGTATAAGGATTAAATTTATTACATAAGGCTTATTTGGACTAAATTTCATATATCATATTGAACCAAATATTCATTCTATTGTATTTGGTAGACAATCAGTATCCCAATTGTTATTAGATGGATGTAATTACTTATAGAAGGTTTAATTGGTCCTAATTTCATATCAGATTCAATCAAAAACTTAATTATTTAAATAAGGTATGCAATTAGGGCCATAATTAAAAGTATGTTAACATAATTTCTTAGGCAAGCCTCGATTGGCCCTAATTATGTATCATCTAGAACCAAATAATTAATTGGTTCAATATGGTATGTAAACAAGACCATGTAAACCCCAATTTATATTATATATGGATGCAATTCTTTTATCATGGATCTTTTCGACTAATTTGCATATCAAATTGACATAATACTTATTTTTTTAATATGGTGAGCACTTAGATGCCCAATTAATATCATATGGATGAAATTTCATACATTGAGGCTTAGTAGACCCCTAAGATCAATTTAACCCCAATTAAAATAATTTATATATAGTAAGAATTAGGTTCACAAGGATTCAAAATTGGTTAAAATTATGTCATTCATTACCATAATTAACTTTCTAGGCTTGACCTATGATGATGTGGGGGATAATTGATCCCAAATTCAAATTATTTACTCACATATCCATGTTGAAGGATCTCAAATTTACCCCAATCATCATCATGATTGTACCTTATATACCCTAAAACATATACCCTAATCCCTAATCCCTAACATTCCTAATCCCTAAACTCTAAACTATAAATATAAACTCTTTAAACCTTAAACCAATCATTTTAGCCCAAATTAACATCATTTAGGCTAATAATTAAGTTCATAGGGCTTATTTTGGACTAAATCACATGACTGATTACCCCATTTAACTAATTCACTCAATCTACATGATGACATCCATGGTATAATGATAACCCAAAAACACATTCTATAGTCACAAATGGGTCTAAGTGATTCAAATTGTCCTTATTTATATTTGAAAATGACCATGTGTACCCTAAACCATGTATATACATTAAAACCTATAAGCTATAAACCATAAATCCTAAACACTATACCCTAAATTTTGAACCATAAAATCTCCCTATTTACCAATTTTAATCTAGTCCCAATTAACATCCTTTGTAGTAAGAATTAGGTTTGAACACATGGCATATCTAGTGATTAGATATTAATATATACAATTCCTTAAACCTTAAAAACCCTATGCTTTAATCCCTAATACCTAAAACATAAATTTTAAGATCTCCCTATACCCTAATGCCCACTGCACGCCATAAACATACATGCCTTATGATATAATTGATTTTATCATGAGATGTCATAAAATGCACTTTTTAAACCTATGGCTAAATCCTTTGGAGTACCAATCTAGTTGTGTGTCTAAAGTAAATTAGGTATATGTATATCTCCTTCAACATAATTAACCAAAGAGGAGGATATAGTTGATTCTTTTAAAGAAGGAGGCATTTGAGGTCAATTTGAACCCCTTCAATATCAAGATATGATTCGGGGAAAAATCAAAAGATCGATCTTCTATCATAAATTTATCCAATTAATCAATTTGTGCAATTCCATATGTGATTTAGGAGAAATTGAGCCCCTAAACTAAATTTATGGCTCAATCTATGGTATAACATGTATGCAGCATGTACATGGAGTAATTTACCCTACTTTTGTTATAAATTTACACATGAAGGTAATCAAGTCATAAATAGGTGTCACAAGTAGCTCAAATGTTCTTTAATTACCTTAGTGAATGGACCTTATATCCAATATCTTAAACCCTAAGTTACTTTGTAATATTTAAATTTAACCCTATAAATCATGTACCTTTGAAACATTAAACCCTGAGCTATAATCCCTAAACCCCAAACCCTTTAAATTATAGGCCCTAAACCCTAAACAAATAAATTTATCCCTAGTTAACATCGTTTATATATATATATATATATATATATATATATATATATATATATATATATATATATATATATATATATATATATATATATATATATATATATATATATATGTATATGTATATAGTAAGAATTAGGTTCATAGGGATGAACTTGGTTAAAGTTGCATCACTCAAATGTTACCACAATTGACTTTATAGGCTCAATATATTATGATGTGGGGGATAATTTATCCTAAATTCACATTTTATACATAGATATAGGTTTAAGGCTCCCAAATTTTCCCCAATTACTTATATTATTACATAAATATACCCTAGAACCTATACCCTAATCCCTAATCCTTAAATTTCCTAATCCATAAACTCTAAAACATAAATATAAACTCTCTAAACCTTGAACCAATAATTTATATCCCAAATCAACATTAATTCTAGACTAAGAATAAAGTTCACAGGGCTTAGTTTGGCCTAAATCACTGACTAATTTACCCATTTGAATATTTCACTCAATATAAATGATACCCTAAACATGATACCTTAAATTGTAAAACATAAGCTTTCCATATAAATAACAATCAATTAGTCCTAATTAACATAGTTTGTTTAGTAATAATTAGGTTGACATGGCATAAAGTGATTAGAAAAATTAATATATAAGTCTTTAAACCTAATAACCATGCCCTAATCCCTTATCCATAAAACATGAATTGTAAGCATGATTCCCTAATTCCCACTACATGTCATAAACATACATACCTTGTAATATAACTAATTTTTCATGAGATGCCATAAAATGCACTTTTTAAACCTATGGCTAAACCCTTTGGAACTTACCAATCTAATTTTTGACCTTGTATCCCCTAAACCTAATCCCTAATAACTATACCCGAAATTTTAAACTAAAAACTTTGCCTACCAATCAATTAAGTCATAATTAACATCTTCTAGAGTGAAAATTAGGTTCCTATAATCCATAATACGTAATATCTAAACCCTAAAACATAAATTATAATCCTTAATCTAGAAAACATAAATTGTAATCCCTAATCCATAAAATATATTCACTAATGCCCAAATTCCTAATCCCTAATCCCTTAACTATATTAAGTATAATGCAATCACGTTATTTAATAATGTGATTGCATTATTATTAACATATGCAACATAGTCTTCATTACCAAAAACCAACCCCAAAGCTTATATCATGATCAAATTATTCTTAACATAGGGTTAAATGGGGAATATTTTGATCACTTACCTCTCCTACATGGTGACATCATCAATCAACAAGTCTATGGGATGAATCTGGTAGCTTCTTGGCATTCTCTAGAGTATTTTAAGTAAAACATGATTGTAGAATCAAGGGAAGAGCTAGGGAACTTGAATGAAAAATGATTATGTTTGCATTCAAGTTTCCATTTTTATCTTTTTTCACACATAAGTAACAAAATCATATTATTATAAATACCAATAATGTGATCAATTTAATAATGTGAACATGTTATTGTTTAATATAACGTGATCATATTATGGCTCGATAATCTTGAGCCTAGTTTTAAATAACATGATCATGTTAATTAAATAATACGATCACATTATTAATTAATGCAATCATGTTAGAGGTAATTCTCATGAAATTATCCCCTAACTCCATACACTTACCCACAAGGTATCTTTCATAATCTCTACATGGAAGAGGATTATACACATGATAGTTATGGATTAATCATATTTGCATAGTTAAGTTTTTTTTAACTATCTAGGGTTTATATATTATTGTATATAAAAAAATTTACTTTTGTAAAGTTTCTAGAGCATTATATTCTAGTTTTCAATTGTTAATATGAGTTAAATATTTTTTGATTTCTCCTAAGATAGTGGGATTTGCATTAGCTTCTTAGATTAGTCATATGTTTTCATATTTTGATGACTTTAGGAATTTTTGTTAGTGATATTTATTTTTGATGTTTTGTACGAGATTAAATAGACAAACATGATAAATTAGTCGTGGAGGTGTGATCTCTAGGGACTCACGGCATCATAATTCTTTGTAGATGTTTTCTTAATTTCTTTAATGTCTTTGGGCCCATTATACAAATTTTTTCTGAATTTGAATAAATAATGTAACTATTTTTATAAGGTAAAATATGGGTATAACCCCACTAATATAACTATACTATAAAAAGGTCTAATAAAATTAGCATGATCTATAAAAAAAATATCGACCTTTTACTATAAAATTTATATGAGATATAGAAATAGAAAAATACACATAGAACCCAACCCATAAAAATAATCATCTACCTCATAACTAGAATCCTAGACCATCATAATAGGTATGTGCTCCATTTATTTGTCCATAAAAACAAAGTATTGAGGGTCTTATGAAACTTGGAAGAGGTAAAATAAGAGGTGTTGATACCTAGTTTGGAATAAATAACATTAAATTTTTAGGTCGATGCATAAAGTTGGGGGACAAAAAACATGACAGTCCCCCAACTTTGCAAAAAAATTTACAAAGGGTGTATGCCCTTTTTTTTGAAAATTCAAGGGTCAACATATTGCTAGATCCTTGGGGGCATACGATATTTCTAAAGGGTGTACACCCTTTATAATTAATAAAGGGTGTATACCCTTTGTAATAAAAAGGGTGTACACACTTTGTAAACAATAAATGGCATATTCCATTAATTTTTATTTCCATGAGTTGTAGAGGAGAAAACCATGACTAAGAGACTTAGAGAAGATTTTTTTTTCTAAATTTTAGATTGATGCATATGCTTTGAAGCTTAATTTCACCAATGGAATTCAACATCAGATTGATTCAAATCAAGTATGTTATTTTTTCATTTTTTCATTTATTTGTAACTTATTGAAATAGAGTTTTGAGTTTAAATTTGTATTGAATTTTTTACAATGGATAAAAAAATCTTTTTAAAAAAAAATTAGATACATAATTTTAATGGATCCATTTCTTGAAGGAAATATTGGAAAAAACCCCTAAGAGTTTGATTTTACACATGAATAAGTTTAATTGTATGAGTAATACAATTATGCCAGTGCACAAATTTTACTTGGTAATACACTATAATCTATTTTTTAATGAAGTGGGAAATATGACTTCACAACTGGATGTATTGTTGCATCAAAGAGAGGCTTTGAAACAAATTTATTTTGATAAATTTTTATATGAAGATGTGAAAAAAAAGAACAAAAGAAAATTTGTGTGCTTTATTTATTAAAATTGGAACCAACCTACCTCCACCAATAAATTTAAAGCACATTAGTATTGATTGGTATATTCATGAAAATATTAAAAATAACTTTTAAGATAGGTGGTGGATGGTTTTTGATGAGCCTTCATGCAATAATAATGAGGTTCCATTATATTTTTTGAGAAAATTTTACTATGAGTTTGTATTGAAAAAAATTCCAAATTATTTCAACATGAACGCATCCCAAGGTAGGGGAGGTGGGTCTTCATTTGATATACCTATTGCTAGGCAAGACCAAAACCCTCAAAATTGACCTTTGAGAAATAGAAGAATAATATCACATGGCACTATTCCTAAAATGTTGCATCATAACATATAGATGGACAACCTTGAGGTAGGTACTAGTTTGACATAAATTATGATTGATCATGGTATGCATACTTTGAAGAATTCTACTCAACATACAAGTGGTACTATTGGTAGTGGTTGTGCTAGTGGTATTGGTGGTGTTGGTTATAGTGGTATTGGTGCTAGTGGTAGTGGCGGTAGTGGTGGTGTTGGTGTTGGTGTTGGTATAGGTGCTTATATCCCTCTTTGTACTCATGTTATAGTTCTTATGCATCATTGCATGTTATGTGGGAGGAAGTGTATAGGACCTCTTATTCAGGTGAAATATATGTATAATACATTTATGGAGACTAGGATGCAAGAGCATATGCCATTTGTAATGATTCAATGGTGCCAAACACTATCATGCTAGATAGTAGCATTCCAGACATTATCCTCCCAAATCATATGCCATATGTAGATCCTTCAACAATGTATGAGACTAGCATTTTAGACACTATGCAAGATGTAGTAGCTTCAATGACTCTTATCAAGAAACACCAAGCTCTGATTGTAGAGGATTCTTGACCATCTATATTTTATACATAGGTTTAATTTTAATTATAGTTTTTTTTGTTTGTAAAAGAATATTAAGTTTATTTTATAGTACATGTGTTTACTTAATTGACTAATGTATTTGAGTTAACTTGTTATTTTTTATTTGTATCTAGTTGATTGGTGATATCCTGGGTACCTCAATAGGATTTGACTCTATTATAGAGGATACAATTAGCACAGGTGTACCTTACACAGATTTTTAAATTTTTAAATTAACATATTTATTAATTTAGATGTTTATTGTCCTTTGAAAAAAATAACTCTATTTTAATATATATTATAGTCAAATATTTTTATCATGTTTATTGGATTCATATATTATTCATTTAATGTCTTTATATATGATGAGGGATGCTATGGACACCCCTCATAGATGATAAAAATATATAGGTGATGTTGCTACTACATCAAAGAATCCACTATCTCCATAATAGGTTATGATTCAGGGATGGAGACTAGTGAGAACACATTGTATAGTTGTTTTTATCTTTAAGCAATGATATTTTATGTCATATTTACATAGTTGTATGGAACTCTAGATCTAACGATATATGTATGTTTTATAGGATTCCCCTTTGTAGGTGTATATACAATTTCATATCCCTAGAGAAATTTCTAGATGGAATATAATGAGTGTATAATCATTTTACAAAATTTTACATTGTTGAAAAATTTATCAAATTTTCAATATATGATTTTAATGCATTAATTTTTATATTTTATATGTTGTATAGAGACAATTTTCATCAGTTGTCTCATAGTCTGAGAGGAGAGTATCTCCTCATATTAAGGCATCTAACACCCTTGGCTCTATGTCTATCACAACAAAGCACAATTTATTTGGAGGTAATGCGGAGTAGGAGAGCTACTTTTTGTGATAGGGATCTAGTTGCAGGCAAAATCTATTGTGTATACCAATATGACCCACATTGTATTCTTATATGGTGCATTTTATCTATGTACATAGTTATAAGGACAATATATTTTATATGTTGATATGGCCCACATTATATCCCATAGGGCACATTTTGTCTATGTACATGATATGGTCTACATTTTTTCTTGATATATGTTATATTATTTATGTTAAATTATGACATAGAACTTTTCATGTATCACATATATACTATTCGATAATATGATTCCTTTAATTACGTGTATTTTCTATTTTCATCATTTAATGTCTACACATATTATTGGTTAATGGTTGAATTATTACTCAATATGGGGTTAAAATAATTCACATTATTCTATAAGTTAGGTGCTTTGAATCATTATGTATATTTTACATTTACATGTGATATTTTCTATTTACTTATTTCATTTACATTTTCTATTTATTTTCCAACCCACTCATAAATCCCCATCTAGACCTCTAGCATAAAATAAAAATGATTTTCATAAAGGATACCAACCTAAGCAAGACACACAAAAATTGACTCCTCATATTCATTCTAGCTCAAACAAAGGTAACAATAATTATAGTGAAAATTAGTGCCATAAATAATTACAAGAGTGCCATGAACACTCTCAATGTGAGGCATAATAATCCTTTATTTTAAAACCTACATCATATCATGCACATATAGATGATATTGAGCCAAATAAAACTTTTCTAATCAATAACACCGCTACCATATAGACCTCTAAGGAGTGTGAATTTCTCTTCCATACCATGTATGGTTCAAGGTTCAACCTCTTCATGTCTTATCATTGAAAGTCTAAGTTAGAATAACATCATCACACTAGCTACAACCTATTAACTTGGGCTTCCCACTATTATGCATTGTAAGCTATAATCCCTAGGGTGGATTCAATAAGGTAAAAATATATAGGTTTGGAGATAATACACATTCTAGTATATATTTGAGTCTATGGAGGGCACTATCACATGTTACATTATGCCTCTTCAAGTCTATAACATATTATTAGGGAGGTAGTACTTGTATGAATGAGATTCTACATATCAAGTGAAACAAAAAATTTGGGATGTGCACACAAAATATTACTTCTTCAACCTCTTATAGTCAACTCCACTAGCCAAAGTCATGTTGGCCTCTTCTAAAAAATGTCATAAAATAATCATGTGCATGCATAGTTTCATGTTGATCATGTTTTGTATTAAGATACCTATGTAGGAAAGAAAGTAAGAGTTTATTGTGTCATTAATGAAATAAATGTCCCAATAACAAAAACTTGACAAGTTACTGAAGACACATAATGGATTCTTCCTAGAGATTTAAAGTCTTATAATGCACTATGTAGTAAAACACCGCATATATTTTATCCATTTAGAAAAAATACTTTCTATCATTAATAAATTTTGGAGAATGATCAATCATGGTGTTAAATATAGGAGCTCCTTGATTAGGTCAAGAGAAGACTCAAGTCTTCTCCTTGCAAGAGTCTAATATCCCTCACAACTAATAATAATGGGTCATATCATCTATCCATTGACTATCACTCTCTAAATAGAATCATGGTGAAGAATCAGTATCCACTGCTAAACATTGACAACCTCTTAAACCAAATTTTAGTTGTAAAATACTTCAGCAAAATAAAAAATAATAAGTAAATATAAGTAAACATGGGATCAATTTCATGGACATGTAAATATTATAAATTGCACTTGATCATAAATGTTAAGAGGTATAGTGATGCACTTGTGTATGTATTCAATGCCTACTTTTCCATACAAAAAACAAAGACAATTATATGTGTCCATATATTCATTATGGCCTAGTTATACATGGTTTAATATCGACATTGATAGACTTCTCTAAACTATCCACAAAATTACAATCTTGGCAAGGCAAGAATATAAACACAAATAAAGAGGCATAAGTAAATTTGATATTCCTTGAGTAGTATGTAAAAATTAAGCTTATATTCTTATGGTCATATTCAATATTTATCTCAATATGGAAAACCAATCCATCTATTGGTTCTGTCTATTTAAACTCAAAAGACTCAAAGCTCTCTACAAGCTAATTAAGCCTAAATGCCTCAAAAGGATCAAAAGAAGAAATATTTGAAAAATAGGTTATATATCAATCCAAAATACTTTATCATAATATTTTGTATGTGACTCAACTTTTTCAACTCCTCAGAAAGTTTTCTACAAATAATTCTATTAAAAACCTCTCATAGACTTATTAATTTTAATGTTATTATAATATCCCAAAACCCATTTTATATTAAATTAGCACTTAAAGACACCTTAGTCATATGTATTCAGGTGTTTTATTAATTATGAATTCTTAGATAAAATTTTTTGCTTTACACTTTTAATATTTTACCGAAAAATTCATAAAATCATGTTTTTTCTATTGTGCCTAATTACCCTCTAGTAGGTCAAAACTCAAGATATATTTTTCTTACAACAAATGATCCTTTTATGAGGTTTATAAAAATGCATTAGAGTTTTTTAAACATTCATTTGGATTTTATGGACTCAATTTTGAAGTTTATAAACCAATCTCTATTCTCATTAACAAGGAAATATAGAAAATAGGGTATCTCTTACACATATTCGATTGGTCAAAAGAGTTCAATTGATGAACCATCTATGCAGCCACATCCATATGGGAATTTTTATGATAAAACCACCCTTATTTAGTCATGGTATACCCCTAGTAATTAATGTTGTAGTTGTTCATATGCATCCCAGAAGAGAATTCAATCATCCTTGAATGTGCAAAATGAGTGAACTTCCATGGTGCATTACAAGATAATAGTGAGGGATAGAGGTGAACCATCATCTCCTATAAGTGCAAGGATGAGTCCTCTAAGAAATCCTAGGTGGATTTTATCTAAATTTTGATTGATGAGATGATGAGGCTACCAATTTATTACTTTTATAGCCTCATCCATACTTAGTATATGTCTTTTTCTATGTAAATCCCATAACTATCATTCACTAATGCAAATGAATGAATGCAGTTATTATTTTGAATTATATTGGTGTGGATTTATCTAGAAAGAATTTTAAGGGTCATGAAAGGATAAAAAATCTTGATAAGCAATAGCTACTATAGGCTACCAATAAAAACTATAGGATTTACCTATAGGTTGTCTATATCCATTATGGAGTGCCTACAACAACTATAGGCTTCACCTATAGGTTTCCCATAGCCATTTTAGAGTGCCTGCAACAACTATAGGCTTCACCTATATGTTACTTGTAGCCACTATAGAGTTCCTAAAACAATTTTAGGCTTCACTTATAGGTTGCCCATATCCACTATAGAAAACCTACATAAATTGTAGGCTTCACCTAAAGGTTGCCTGTAACCACTATGTAAAATAGATCTATTATTTAAAATATCTCAAAGACACATCTAGTTGTCTTGGGAACCCAATGGATGATTGGAAAGAATCATAGTTGTTGCATATATTCCCTACATGAAAGAAAATATTGGATGTGCTACCAAAGATGAGAAAGATAAGGACAATGAGAAAAGACAAAAAGAAATAAAACAAAAAAAATTGTATGCCTTATCTCTAACCCAGTCAAACCTAAACTAAGTAACTTTGATTACTAACCACTTAAAGGTTGACTAGGGTAGTTTCTAAGTATTTTTATTTTTCTTAGTTTGATGTTTTTGGTTAAGAGTTAATAAACTACCTTCTATATTTAATGGTAGAACCTAGATCAGATTAGGGGTTAGTTACTTTGAATAAATAATAGTAGATGTATTGGAATTTTAGCATTTTAATCTAAATATTGTAACTTCTTGTAGTAATCTTTATTTGCTATAGAATTTAGTAATGAGGAGATTGATTTTATGAGAATTTTTTGAATTCTCTCAGAGATGGATTAGAACTTAGTTCTAAATGAGGAAGGGCCCCCTTAGAAAGAGTTTTAGTGAAGATACTAAGCCTCTTTAGCTTTAATTATGTTGTGTAAGTTAATTTTAATTAGTTTGATTATGTAAGTGTGATGCATATGTGACTCATAAGTCTGAAGAAATTCTATAGTTCTATCATAGTATATCTATCTCATGAATTCTACATAAATTCATTATACTATAAATAGAAAAGTAAGATGATTTTTGAATTAATAATGGATATATAGTGTTGACATCCTTGAGAAGCATATGCACCCTAGGTTGATAATTAATGTTAATAAAACTAAAGAATATAGTATTCACTAGGTAATTATTCTACACAACATGAGACATAGCAATGAGTTTTCTCTCATAGCCAAATCTCTCAAAACTAGATAAAAGCTGGTCAGTGGGGGCTATAGATTATGAATCATCATCCCAATCGATGAATTATTTATCTAGAGACATATAGATGGGTGTTTTTAATCTATAACCACCTTTTTTTGTCTTAGTAGACCCCCAAGAGTGAAAGATATAGTTGGTTTTAGGTATTCTTGAAGATAATTCACTCATCCTTGAATATGAAAAATGTGCAAACTTTGGTCATGTATTTCACAAGAACTATTAGGGCTAGAGATGAACCATTAACTCCTACACATGTAGAGATGAGTCCTATAAGAAAGATCAAGATAATTTTATCTAACTTGTGATAGATGAGATGTAGTAATGATGTTTCTCTCATGACCAAATCTCTCAAAATGGGGTAAAAGTTGGTCAATAATGGCTATATAATCTAATTCATTAGCCCAATCAATGAACCATCTATGTGAAAAAATCTAGATGGGAATTTTTTAGCTATAACCACCTTTTTTAGGTCTTGGTAGACCCCAAAGAATGAAATTTATAGTTGGTTAGAGGCATTACATAAGAGAATTAACTAGTCCTTGAATGTCTAAAATGAGCAAACTTCTGTGGCACATTATATGAGAACCATGAGGGATAGAGATTAGTCATTGACTCCTACACATGTAGGGATGACTCCTATAAGAAATCAAAGGAGGATTTAATCTAAATAATGATGTATGATACATGATAATGATTTTTATCTCATAACTAAATCTCTCAAAATAGGGTAAAATTTGGTTAGTAGGGGTTGTAGATTATGACTCATCATCCTAATTGATGAACAATCTATGAAGACACATCTAAATGGATTTTTTAAAGCTATAACAACCTTTTTTAAATCTTGGTATACCCAGAGGAATGAAATTTGTAGTTGGTTGGAGGCATTCATAAAGAGAATTCACCCATCCCTGAATGTGCAAAATGAGTAAACTTTGGTCACACATTACATGAGATCCATGAGGGCTAAAGATAAACAATTAGATTTTACACATGTGTGGATGAGATCTCTTAGAAATAATAAGATTATTTTATCTAAATTATGATGGATGAGATTTGGAAATGAGGTTTCTCTCATAGCTAAATCTCTTAGAATGGGGTAGAAGTTAGTCAGTGAGGGCCATAGAATATGACTTGTCAACCCAATAACTAAACCATCTACATGAGCACTTCTAAATGGGAATTTTTAGGCTATAACAACCTTTTTATAATATTGGTAGATCCTCAAGAGTGAAATTTTTATTTGGTCATAGTCATTCCTTAAGAGAATTTAGTCTTCCCTAAATGTGCAAAATGAGCAAACTTTCATGGCACATTGCCTGAGAACTATGAGGGTTAGAGATGAATCATTAGCTCCTACACATGCTACTATGAGTACTATAAGAAAGTTAAAGAGGATTTTATATAAATCATGATGGATGAGACATGGTAATGAGGTTTATCTCATGACCAAGTATCTCAAAATAGGGTAAAATTTGGTTAGTGGGGGTCGTAGATTGTGACTCATTAGCCTAATCAATGAACCATCTATGTGGACACATCTAGATGGGTATTTTTAGACTATAACCACCTTTATTGAATCTCGATAGTCCCCCAAGAGTGAAATTTGTAGTTGGTCAAAGGCATTCCTTAAGATAATTCAATCATCCCCAAAAGTGGAAAACAAACAAACTTTGGTCACACATTGCATGAGAACCATGAGGGCTAGATAAAAACTATCAGCTCTTACACATGCAAGGATTAGTTTTCTAAGAAATACCAAGAGGATATTATCTAACTCATGATGGATGAGATGTAGTAATGAGGTTTCTCTCATAGACAAATCTTTTAGAATGGGATACAAACTGGTCAATAGGGGCTGTAGATTTTGACTCATCATCCCAATCGATGAACTATCTACATGAATAGGTTTGGATAGACTTGTTTAGGCTAGAACCACCTTTATATAATCTTAATATACCCATAGGTGTGAAATTTATAGTTATTCAAAGGCATTCTTTAAGAGAATTCACTCATCCTTGAATGCACAAAATGAGCAAAACTCGGTCGCATGTTACACGAGAACCATGAGGGATAGAGATAAACTATCAGCTCCTACACATGTAGGGACAAGTCATATAAGAAATAATAGGAGGATTTTATCTAATTCATGATGGATGAGAAATAAAAATGAGGTTTTCCTCATGTTTAAATCTCTCAAATAGAGTAAAATTTGAATAACGAGGGATATAGATTCTAACTTGTCAGCCTAATTGATTAAATATCTACATGAACATGTCTAGATGGATATTTTTAGGCTAGAACCATATTTTTTAATCTCAATTGAAACCGGAGAGTGAAATTCACCATTATTGGGAGGCATCCCTTAAGAGATTTCAATTATCCCCAAATTTATAAAATGAGCAAACTTTGGTCATACCTTGCATGAGAAATATGAGGGATAGAGATGAACCATTGGCTCCTACACATGCAAGGATGAGTCCTCTAAGAAATGAAAAGAGGATTTTATCTAAATTATGATGGATGAGATGTAGAAATGAAGTTTCTCTCATGGATAAATCTATTATAATGGGATAAAAATTGGTGAGTCAGTGCCATAAGTTATGACTCATCAACACAATCAATGAATAATTTGCATGGACACACGTAGATGGGAAGTTTTAGGCTAGAACCACCTTTTCTAGTATTGGTAGAACCCCAAGAGTCAAAGTTATAAAATGAGCACACTTTGGTCACACATTACATGAGAACCATGAGGGATAGAGATGAAACATCAACTCCTACACATGTAGGGATAATTCCTATAAGAAATTATAGGAGTATTTTATATAACTCATGATGGATGAGACTAAACATTGAGGTCTCTCTCATGTTCAAATCTCTTATAACAGGATAAAATTTGGTCAGTGGGGGCCATAGATTATGACTTATTAACCCAATCAATGAACCATCTATGTAAACACATCTAAATGGGTATTTCAGGATAAAACAACCTTTATCCATTCTCAATAGACCCCTAAGAGTGAATGTTGTAGTTGGTTAGAGGCATTCATTAAGAAAATTCACTCATCCCAAAATATGCAAAATGAGCAAACTTTGGTCACACATTGCATGAGAATGTTGAGGGTTAAAAAAAAACCATCAGCTCCTACACATGTAGGGATGAGTCCTCTAAGAAATATTAGGAGGATTTTATCTAAATAATTATGGATGAGATGTAGTAATGAGGTTTATCTCATGGATAAATATCTCAAAATGGGATAAAAGTTAGTCAGTGGGGTTCATAGATTGTGACTCATCAGCCTAATCGATGAATCATCTATGAAAACATGTTTAGCTAATAATTTTGAGGATATAAAAAACTTTGTATGATCTCTTTATATCCTTGAGAGTGAAATTTATAGTTGGTTGAAGGCATTCCTTAAGATAATTCACTTGTCCCTAAATGTGTAAAATGAGCAAACTTCAATTGCACGTTGCATGAGAGCCATGAGGGATAGAGATGAACCATCGGCTCTTACATGTGCAAGGTTGAATTATTCTAAGAAATATCATGAGGATTTTATCTAAATAATGATGAATGAGACAAAATAATGAGATTTTTATCATAGCTAAATCTCTCAAAATGGTGTAAAATATTGTCAGTGAGGGCCATAGATTCTGGATCATCAGCCTAATCAACAAATCATCTACATAAACACATCCATATGGGTATTTTTAGGATAGAAAAACATTTTTTCCATCTCAATTAACCCATAAGAATGATATTTTTAGTTTTTCATAGACATCCTTAATACAATTCACTCATCCTTGAATGTGCAAAATGAGTGAACTTCGGTCATGCATTGCATGAGAACCATGAGGGATAGAGACGAACCATTAGATCCTACACATGTAAGGATGATTATTATAAGAAATCATAGGATTATTTTATGTAATTCATGATATAAAATATGTATCAAATTTTTTTTTCTCGCATCTAAATCTCTTAGAATAGGGTAAAAGTTGGTCAGTGAGGGTCGTATATTCTGACTTGTCAACCCAATCAATGAATTGTCTACATGGACATGTTTAAATTGACATTTTAAGCCTAGAACCAAATTTTTATAGTCTTATTTGACCCCTAAGAATTAAATTTTTATTTGGTTAGAGGTATCCCTTAAGAGAATTCACTCATCCTTGAATGTGAAAATGAGCAAACTTTAGTTGCACATTGCATGAGAACCGTGAGGGCTAAAGATGAACTGTTAACTCCTACATATGCAACAATGAGTCATATAATAAATTATAGAGTATTTTATGTACAAAATTATGGATAAGACATGTAAATGAGGTTTTCCATGCACAAAAATCTTTCAAAACATGTTAAAATTTGGTCAATAGGGGCTATAGATTATGACTTATTAGCCCAATCGATGAAACATCTACATGAACACATCTAGATGGGAATTTTTAGGCTAGAACCATGTTTTTTTGGTCTCAATAGACTCCTAAGAGTGGAATTTGTAGTTGGTTAGAAGCATTCCTAAAGAGATTTCACTCATCCCTGAATGTGCAAAATAGGTAAACTTTGGTCGCATGTTACACGAGAACTGTGAGAGATAGAGACAAACCATTAGGCCTTACACATGTAGGGATGAGTCCTCTAAGAAATACCAAGAGGATTTTATGTAACTCATGATGGATTATATGTGTAAATTAGGTTTATCTCATAGCCAAATCTTTTAAAACATGCCAAAAGTTGGTCAATGAGGGTCATAGATTTTGACTCATCATCCCAATCAATGAATTGTCTCTGGAGACACATCAAGATAGCCATTTTTAGGCTAGAAACACCTTTTATAGGTATTGGTAGACCCTTGGGAGTGAAATTTATATTTTATTAGAGGCATACCTGAAGATAATTCACTCATCCACAAATGTGCAAAATGAGTGAAATTTTATCATGCATTACATGAGAATCATGAAGGATAGAGATGAACCATCAGGTCCTACTTGTATAGGTATGAGTCCTATAAGAAAAATAAAGATGATTTTATGTAACTAATGATGGATGAGATGTGTTAATGACATTTCTCTCACTTATAAATCTCTCAAAATATACAAAAATTTGGTCAGCAAGGGTCACAGATTATAACTCGTCAACCCAATTGATGAACCATCTATGCAGACACATTGGGCTAGGCATGTCTAGGATATAACCACCTTTTCAAAGTATTGGTAGGAAATTTTGAGTGAAAATTATATTTTATCATAGGCACACCTAAATAAAATTCACTCATACATGAATGTGCAAAATGAGCAAACTTTCATCATGTATTACTGCTACACCCCTAACCTATCACATGTATGAGGATAGTATTAGCCAAATTGTGGCTTAATTATAATTATTTGATGTTATATTACATTTATATATGCTTTATTTTGATTATTAGGTCAGCCTATGGAGTAACCATGGCCTAGATAGACTATATATAGGAGGTAGTGTGTAATCGTTTATCATCATATTGTGAATTCTACTCTTATTGAAGCTTGTGGAGGTTGCCCCCTCGAAGTGGATTATATATTATCATATATTTGGATATATTTCAGTCATATTTGGATGTAATTCTTCTATTATACTTAATTATTTAGGTAATTTCACTATAAGTGGTATCAGAGCTGCGATTTGGGCAATCTTGTGGGCGAAACACTAAATTTTTAAATTTTGTGATATATTAAAAAAAGTTTCGAATTTATCTATAAAAATTTTATTGGAGGTGATAAATAATTAAATTAAGCTTCCATTAAAATTTCATCTCATTTAGATCTATTTTAAAAAATTTATCTCTATTTTATAGTTTTTCATAAAATTGCTCTATAGTGTGCAATTCAAAGAATTTTTATGAGTTATTGACATTCTTGGAAATACTAGAAAAATTTGGATATGGTATGTTCTTTGTATATTTTGATTTTAGGCCGACATAATTCCAAAATTGCTTCGTCAAAGTTGGGTCAAAAGTGACAATAAGGGTCGACATCATAAAATATGTTTATGACAGGTCCACAAACTCGGGGCTGAGGAAAGGGTGATAAAACTCCAGGTAAAAATCCTAAAAATGATGAGATAGAGTCAAAAGGGGGATGTACTAGAACCTTTATACCAGGGTTTTCTGACATAGATCACAAAGTGAGCTAGCTTGACTATAGTGTGCAAGGCATTCAGAGTGAGGTGCAAGACATACAATCTAATATGCAATCCATAAAAGATAGTTTGGGAGATATCATGATGGATTTAAACATTACGCAGTCAAATCATCAAGCTAACTCTATTACACAAACCCACTAGGGTGGTTTTCCTAACCAGTCTACTTCAAATCTAACTCCATGGCCACAAAGGAACCTATTACCAAAGGTGGATATGCACAAATTTGATGGAAAAGATCCACTCAATTGGATCAACCAAATGGAGAATTTTTTTGACCTACATCAAATTCCAGGTGGATAGAAGGTTACCATGGAATCTTTGTATCTTGAACCTAATCAATTCATTTGGTATCAATGGTTGTGTGCTCAAAAGAAAAAGATGACTCTCAATGTCACTTGGTCAGTTTTTATAGAGGAGCTATAATTACACTATGGCAATAGTGTGACAGAGAATTACTTCAACCAACTAGAACAATTATGACAAACTAGCTCCATCAAGGATTATATTCATCATTTTCAAAACCTATCCTTATGTGTGGAGATAATTTCTAAAGCAAACTTGAATGACCTATTTTTGGGTGGACTCAAGGACCACATTCAACATGAGGTATGCATATTTAATCCACTTAAGATTTTTGATTCTATTATCATGGCACATAGAGATGAGGAAAAATTCATAGCCAATAAGAAGCAGCCTTTCACTCACTTCAAAGATTGTAGCATATCGTCACCAACATTTCCTCCACCTACTAGATTGACCCCTCAGCAAATTGAAGAGAAGCGTGTAAAAGGATTATGTTTTGATTGTGATAGAAAGTGGAGTAAAGGACATAGATATGCTAAGAAGAAGTTATTCTACATTGAGGGACCAAATGAAGATGAAGAAGTAGATGATGCCTCCAATGATGATGAGGAAGATATAGAGGAGGTAACTGAAGATTCCCAACCTATAATCTTTTGTCATGCACTTATAGGTATTAGCACTCCACAAACTCTTAAGGTGGTGGGTTTCCCCAAGAAATAGAAGGTGACAATGTTGATTGATTTAGGGAGCACACATAACTTTATAAACCATAAGTTGGCCACTCGATTGAACTATTTCATCTACCCAGCACCAAAATTTCAGGTCATGATTGCAGATGGTGGCATAATTAATTTTTTAGGCAAATGCCATAGTATTAAGCTTACTATGGGTGGGTACAATCTCGACTCTCTTATGTTTGCTATTCCCATGGGTAACATAGACATTATTTTGGGAGTCCAATGGCTCACAACCTTAGGTATCATTGAGATGAACTTCCAAGAACTATTCATGCGCTTTCATTCTGAAGGTAAGAAAATTGAACTACGTGGATTACAAACAAAATCTCCATAATTGACTAGTTCACATCAGATGACCAAGATGCTCAAAAAGGTGGCAGAGGGAATTATTGCATGATTATGCTCCATAGAAGCTCAACCCACATAGGTATCTACACATCTTGATCTATAGATAAATCTTAAAGACCACTCATCTATTTTTGGGGCCATGCAAAAGGACTACCACCAAAAAGAGATCATGATCATGCCATTCAACTAATTCTAAGTAGTCAACCACCAAATATCAGACCATATAGATATCCATATGCACAAAAGAGTGAAATTGAAAAGATGGTCCATGAGATGCTGGAGGTAGGGATCATCAAGCATAGCCAAAGTGCATATTCATCACCAGTGGTCATGGTGCAGAAGAAGGATGACACATGGAGGATGTGCCCAGATTATAGGGAACTCAACAAGTACACCATCAAAGATAAGTTTCCTATTCCAGTAATTGATGATTTACTTGATGAGTTGCATGGTGCTAATTATTTCATAAAATTATATCTTTGCTCGAGGTACCATCAAATTAGAATCAAGGATGAAGATGTTCATAATGCTTCTTTTAGAACACATGAGGGCCATTATGAGTTTTTGGTAATGCCCTTTGGTCTTACAAATGCACCATCTACTTTTCAGAGCTTGATGAAAACTATTTTTAGGCCTTTTTAAAGTAATTTTTTGTTAGTTTTCTTTGATGACATATTGATTTATAGTCAAACATGGGAAGCACATCTGCAACATGTGAAACATGTGTTGATAGTTTTGGAGAAACACCAACTTTATGCAAAGCCATCTAAATGTGCTTTTTGAGTATAGGAGTTAGAGTACCTTGGTCACATTTTTTCCCATAAAGGTGTCAAAGTTAATCCCCAGAAGATCAAAGTGATAATGAAATGGCCCATGCCAAAAATTCTCAAAAACCTTTGAGGGTTCCTTGGACTAACAAGTCACTATAGAAGATTTGTGAAAGGTTATGGTAGCATAACAGCTCCACTCACTGCATTGCTAAAGAAGGATGCTTTCCATTGGAATGATGATGCCACCAAAGAATTTGAGAAACTAAAAGTAACTATGTGCACCACTCCAATTTTGGCTACTCCAAACTTCTCATAGACATTCACTATTGAATGTGATGCTTCTAGGTCTGGATTGGGGGCAGTACTAATGCAGGGAGGAATATTGATTGCATTTGAAAGTCATCAATTCAAAGGTAAGAATCTACAAAAACCTATCTATGATAACTAAATGATGGTTATTCTTCATGTAGTTAAACAATGGAGGCCTTATTTGATGGGTAGACACTTTAAGGTGAAAATGGATCATGATAGTCTCAAATACTTTTTGGAGCAAAGATTATCATCTAAGGAACAACAAAAATGGGTAACCAAAATGTTGGGTTATGATTTTGAAATCATCTACAAGAAGGGTAAAGATAATGTAGTAGCAGATGCACTATCCAGATAGGATGCATCCACATAAGCATTAATTTGTGAAATGTCCATGTTGCAAGCAGATTGGGTGCATGAAGCTAGGTTATAATGGGAGTAAGACAAGGATACACAAGTTTTAATTTAAAATCTCCAGCAAGGTAATTTATCCTCTAAAAAATTTGAATGGAAAGGTAATGTCCTATGGTATAAGGGTAGGTTATACTTGTGCAAAAATTTAGAGCTTAAGCATAAGATTCTTATAGAGTTGCATGCATCTCCAATTGGGGGACACTCAAGGTTCTTGAAAACATATCATAGAATTAAGAAAAAATTATTTTGGAAAGGAATCAAGGGAGATGTACAAAAGTTTGTGGAATAATTCTTGATATGCTGATAAAATAAAGGTGAAACAGTTAAGACCCTAGGTCTATTACAACCGTTAGCAATTCCTAGTCAAAGGTGGGAGGAGGTTTACATGGATTTAATCACTGGTTTGCCTTGTTCTAAAGGTAAGAATGTTATTTTGTTCATTATGGATAGGATTACAAAATATTCTCATTTTTTCGCTCTCTCAGACCCATTTTCAGCAAGTATAGTAGCGGCTATTTTTATAGAAGTAGTTCTCAAATTACATGGAACCCCAAAAATAATTGTAAGTGATCATGATCCTATTTTCACTAGTAATTTCTTGACAGAAGTATTTTCTTATTTGAGTACTCAGCTAGCTCATATCTCATCTTACCACCACCAATCTAATGGACAAATTGAAGTGGTTAACAAATGTTTAGAGGGGTATCTTCATTGTTTTGTATCAGATAAACAAGAACATTGGGTTAAATGGCTACCACTTGTAGAATGGTGGTATAACACATCTTTCCATACCTCTTCTAAAATGTCTCCATTTCTAACACTATATGGTTACCATCCACCTTCCATCACTTCTTCATTCAAGGTGCACACCAAGGTTAGAGATGTGGAAGAGCACATTCAACATCAACAAGTGGTTTTGGCCAGTTTGAGAGAGAATTTGGCCTTGGCACAAAATAGGATGAAGAAACAAGTAGATCAACACTGTAGTGAGCAAAATTTTGAGATGGGTGACTGGGTATTTGTTCATTTGTAGCCTTATAAATAGATGTCCTTAAAGCAACAAAAAAAGGACAACAAAATTGCTCCTAAGTATTATGGCCTTTATCAAGTTCTACAAAAAATTGGAAGTGTGGCTTATAAGCTCGAGTTACCTCATTCATCTCACATACACCCAGTATTTCATGTTTCCTATTTGAAGAAGGTCATTGGACAAAAAGTTTCTACCCAGACAGAGCTCCCAGAACTAGATGAAGAAGGACGAGTCATTTTGGAACCAGAGAAGATCCTCCAAACATGTAATAAGAGGTTGAGAAATAGAGAGATTAGGGAATATTTGATCAAGTGAAAAAATCAGAGCAGTGAAGATGCAACTTGTTAAGGTGAAGATTTTCTTCAACAACATCTAGAGTTATTCAACATTGAGGACAACATTAGTTTGAAGGGGAAGGGCATGTTACACCCCTAACCTCTCACATGTGTGAGGATAGTATTAGCCAAATTATGGCTTACCTATCCTTATTTTATGTTATATTACATTTATCTATGCTTTATTTTGATTAGTAGGTCAGCCTATGGAGTAACCATGGCCTAGATAGACTATATATAGGAGGTAGTGGGTAATCATTTATCATCATATTGTGAATTTTGCTCTTATTGAAGCTTGTGGAGGTTGGCCCCTCAAAGTGGCTTATCTATTATCATATGTTTTGATATATTTCAGTCATATTTGGATATAATTTTGCTATTATACTTAATTATTGAGGTAATTTCATTAGAATTACACAAGAACTATGAGGGATATAGATGAATCATCAACTCCTACATGTGTAAGGATGAGTCTTAAAAGAAAGTTGAAGAGTATTTTATATAGCTCATGATATATGAGATGTGGTAATGATGTTTTTATCATATCCAAATCTCTTGGAACATGCCAAAAGTTGGTCAGTGAGGGCCATAGATTCTGACTCATCAGCCCAATCGATGAACCATATATGTGAACATGTCAAGATAGGCATTTTTTGGATAGAACCACCTTTGTTAGGTATAGGTAGACCCCTAGGAGTAAAATTTTTATTTGATTAGAGGAATCACTAAAGAGAATTCACTCATCCTCAAATGTGTAAAATAAGCAAACTTTTGTCTCACGTTGCATGAGAACCATTGAGGGATAGGGATAAACCGTCAGCTCCTAAACATGCAAGGATGAGTCCTTTAAGAAATAACCAGCATATTTTATGTAATTCATGATGGATTATATGTGTAAATGAGGTTTTTATCATATCCAAATCTCTCAAAACATGTCAAAAGTTAGTCAGTAAGGGTCATATATTCTGACTCGTCAGTCCAATTGATAAACCATCTGCATGGACATGGTGAGATAGTCATTATTAGGATAAAACCACATTTTTTAGGTCTTGGTAAAACCATGGGAGTGAAATTTATAGTTTTTAATAGGCATCCCTTAAGATAATTCACTTATCTTTAAATGTGAAAAATGAGCAAACTTCCATTGTGCATAACATGAGAACCATGAGGGATAGATATAAACCATCATGTCCTATATATACAAGGATTATTCTTATAAGAAATCCTAGGAGTATTTTATGTAACTCATGATTGATAAGATGTGTAAATGAGGTTTTTATCATAGCAAAATCTCTCAAAAAATGACAAAATTTAGTCAACAAGGGTCATAAATTCTAACTCATCATCCCAATCAATGAACCATCTGCATAAACATGTTAGGATAGGCATTTTTAATCTAGAACCACATTTTTTAGGTCTTGGTAGACCCTTGAGAGTGAAATTTGTAGTTGATTAGAGGCATTCTTTAAGAGAATTCACTCATCCCTAAATGTGAAAAATGAGTGAACTTATGTCACATACTACATGAGAACTGTGAGGGTTAGAAATGAACTATCAAGTCATAAATATTTAAATATGAATCCTCTAAGAAATACTAAGAGGATTGTGAGTAACTCATGATAGATGAGATGTAAAAGTTAGTTTTCTCTTGCATCTAAATCTCTCAAAACATGTTAAAAGTTGGTTAGTAAAACCCATAGATTCTGACTCATCAACCCAATCAATGAAATGTCTACGTGAACATGTCAGGATAGGTATTTTTAGGATAGAACCACCTTTATCAAGTCTTGGTAGACCCCTATATAAAAATTTGTAGTTTATTGGAGACATCCATTAAGATAATTCACTCATCCTTGAATGTGTAAAATGATTGAACTTATATCATGCATTGTAGGAGAACCACGAGGGATAGAGATGAACCATCAAGTCATACAGATGTAAGGATGAGTCCTCTAAGAGAGAATATATAAGAATATTTTCTTATTTTATTGAAATTATAAATAGATAGAATGTTGAAAAGGATTTACTTAAGGTAGATGAAATTAATATAAATTATTCTGGCTTCTCTTCATTTTAAGAAGATAATCTTCTCTTTGCATGACACCAACATGTGAAGGTGGAAGCTTGTCTCGTGCCACTAACCTACATTTAAATTGTTAGAGAAAAATTTAAATAGAAATAAACACATAATCATAAAATAACTAAAAATTAAAATATATTAAATCTTGAATAAATTTACTATATTAATCTAAAACACTAGATAAACTTATTAGTTCAATCTAATGTACCTTCATGATTAGCTCTATTTACAAGTGTTTCAAGATTCATTTCATGGTTACATTCACACACTTTACATAAATTTCTATTGTGAGGCTTTCCATGATATTTGATCATTTGAATATTTGTATCAATAACAAGGCTCAAATAATGAAACACCATCTTATGTATTTCAAAGTCCTGAAATAATAATTGTTTTATTTTTTTATGATAGTACCTATAAAGCCACACTCCAATAACCACTATGGATCTAATGGGATAGATTATCTCTCATCCATCCATAACATTTTTGGTTGATTTTTTTTGCCTCTACACAATGACACAAGTAGTAGTATGTTCCCTCATCATTGTTCTTAGGTACAATTACTACAAAAACATGCCTTGTATTTAAAGTGTAATCAAAATTTAAGTACATATAGAAAAAAAATATATCACTGATATTTAAGGTTGTATATTTAATTAAAGAATAAATTATACCTTGTTACATAAGATCAAAAGCATGGTCAAAATCAATTGATGATGCCATTTCATGATCTATCAATTGTTAGAGTGAATGGATACTCTCTAAAGGTGATTTGTCTATATAATAACATTCATCAACCCATTATTTTGACTCACATTCATTCTAGTTAAATTACATACATGAAGAACAAAAAAATTTCATATCCCTAGTATAAATATTTTATGAACTTGAATTTGAGCTTTGAATGGAATGGAAAAGACTCGATCCAGGTACTATAATGCAATCTTCATACATTGCCTTGTGGTGTTCATCTATTAACAAAAAGAATCTTTGTACATAAGAATGTTTATCTAATTCATGATAGATATTTTCATTTCACCAACTCACAATACTTACTGCATTGATCAAATTATCACCATCCTTGTGCTTTCCTTACTTTCTTTTAAGGGTTCTTTTTACACATGAAATAGTACCATCATGTTCACTTTTTCGATGCCCAGCCTCAAAAAAGCTCAAAAAATGTTTAACACCCTTCTTCTTATGAATTCTACTTAACCAATACAACATTCAAGAATTCTTAAACTTCCCTGCACAATTGTTTGACTAAATGTATTATGTATCAAAAATAATTTCTCTTACAATCATATTCATATAAAATATCTTAAAATAACTTTGGATATTGTGATATGTCATCACTCATATAAAAATGGTACTCCCTCAAAATCTTTTTGTTATCATTTACGCTATTAGGTTCATGTCTAAATTTAATATGAACAAAAATTCCAACTTGAATTAAATTATAATATTGGTATTGAACCTTATTCTATGGTTGTAGTGTGTAGTTTCGAAAAAAATCCTTAATTAAAATAATGGTGTGAACTAGGAATTTGTCCTTTCATGCTTTGAATTCATTATCTCACCATTTTTATTTATTTTTGTGTCTTTCATATTGGTAGATAATATTCTTTTTGAATTCAAACATGAAATCACATACAAAAACTTTAGTTGTAACCAATTCACATATTGATGACTCTTTTCCATATTTTAACACATATTTAACATATTTGTACTTCTTATAATCAACTAGTTTCTCTCCAAATTCATGTGAAATATATTCATCTAAAAAACTTGTCAAATTTGACAAACCACACATGTTCCATACATAGTTCTTATTCTTATATGAATAGTTCCATACATGTTGAGAATGAAGTTGAACTATTATTTTTGACATTTCACCTTTCATAGGTTCTATTATTTTTCCATCTATTTAAACTAAATACTTTGGTTTTCATCTTATTATCCTTAGAGGTGTGGGTGTAGGAGATATATTTTATATTAAATTGGATGGTGTTAACACTTCAACCATAGTAGGAAAATTAGAGGGTTGACTATATAAATTAGGGGTTATAGGTGAATTAAATTCCTATTCCTTAGGAGACACATGATTTGGGGTCATTATTTGATGTTGATTATCATCATAATAAAAAATGTCACTATGAATGGATGTTTTATTATATTGTGTTTGTCCATATGTTTCATCATTGATTACAAATTCATTATTTACATGCTCTACATTTTGAATTTAATCTTACAACAAAGATTTAATAAATTCTCTTATCTCATTTGAAGACATATGCAAACTAAATTATATATAATTGGGCATGTTATTTTCATTAGAAGTATTAACTGGTGTAGAAGAACCTTCACCTTGCCTAGAAGTCTTATGGATTCCTTCCTATCTACTTGTCTTTTTTTTCTTTTTTTCTTTTCTCTTCAATTTCCTCATTTGTTAGCTCTTTGATTGGTCTTCTGTGATGACTTCTCAACCCCATTATTTACCTTTTCTAAAATAAGACAATTATTGATTTAAACTTAAAGAATTCTTAGTCATTCAAACAAAATAAATGAATAACTCATCAAATTTGTATTGTTTCAATAGAAAAACTAGTTTGTAATTTATAAAGAACAAAAAAATGACTCATTTTCATGGCAAATGTATAAATAATTCATTAATCATAAAGGGCATGTGTTCTTTCAAAATCATGCATGCCCTTTGGGATTCATGGACCAATGGACAAATGAATTAATTTGGCTATTAGTACATGTGAAAATGGCATACACCATTTGTAAAGGGTGTACACCCTTTGTAAAGGGCATATGCCCTTTTTAAAGGGTGTACACCCTTTGCATATTTACAAAAAAAATTACCACTTTCCCTCCAATTTTGCCTCAATTTTAGGCCTAGGGGTCTCAAACATGGCCAAACTCTATCATGGACTAGCTAAGGAAATTTATAAGAAATTTAGGATTTTTTCCTTTTTATCGACACATCTGATCAGGTAGTTTTTTTATTTATAAAAAATTATATGTATTTGTAGAGTGGAAAGTGTAGTTTTCAAATGTATAATTTTTTTAATGTTAGAATATTATTTATAATTATTATTTAATTTCTATGTAATATACCTCCTTATAGTCTGTATACACATCATCACAAATTAATTTATAAATTTTTGAATATTAATCAAATGATTATAAAATTTATATCTCAAAAATCTACACATTGTCAACTATGCTTTAAAAAAATGATTTTCATGAAGTTAAGGTCAAAATATTGTGTTCGTACACTTGAAGTTTCAATTTTATTACTGTCTTGACTTGTAAAATTATTTAAAAATTATATATAATTAAAAATTAATAAAAAAAATTCTCAACAATCTTTGACATTTCACCTATATATATATATATATATGAAATATTATACAAAAATTCAATCATTTACTAAAAAAAAGTGTGGTTGTACACATGCACTCTCCTTATCCTTTTACAAAAAATGACTAACCTATTGTCATAAATGCAACTATTTTGTACACTTTTATCATCTGGGTATTGGAAAAAATTATATATTTAGAAACTACATTCAAAATTCCACAATTCTTGTTTTTATGTCATTATCAATTTTTTTTGAAGTGTCTCTAACATTCTCTCCAAAATCAATTATTTTTATTTTCATAAAAAAGTGTCACTTTATACACCCCTTTTGGCCCCCATTATCCTGCATCTACCCTTTTCCCCTTTTTGATATCTTTAATGGCCATATCCTAAATAAATAACCATAATCTATCTAATTTTCACATATTCTTGAATCCAAACTACTCGATGTCCTCATGAATGGAAATGGTTTTGATAAAACCTATATACATATGTTGGGATGACCAATATAAATCCCATTTATATCAATATACTAGGATATAAATAAGATAGTAATAAATCATGTATATACTTGGATTATCTAGTAATATCATAATATAAGAGGATAAGGTTTCAAATCCTACACTTATGATTAAAAGTATGGTCCTCACTATTACTCAATATGCATCAATTGTTTTAGCAATAGTAACAGAGGGTTGTATCAATGATATAATAAGGATACTTCATGTAAGGAGATAATGAACAAGGGTAAACCATATCCAAGGTTACAACCTAAAGTAATAAAAAAATAAGTGGTGAACTGGTCAAATATTTATTGTCTATGACAGTTAATGTGATAATGGAAATCTTAAGAAACCATGTAGCTATACCATATTATTTGATATAAGAAGAATCATAATCAAGGACACATAAACATACATCTAATATAACAATAAAAAAATTAAATATATCGACTAAGTAAATAAATTAAATAGAATAGAGATAGATATATTTACCTTTGGGAGACTCATCAGTGAATTGATATCCCCCTTGACTCAATTTGTATTTTGAAAAATATGTTGTTTTGTAAATACGTCAAGTGTCAAACATAAGACCTAGATATATCTAGTTAGGGACTCTAAAGACTGGGACACCTCGATATAACTCTACCTATTGAGCTTCAAATACCTTAAATTAAGAATAGAAATCCAATAATAATAATTTAGCCTATGAAAATTCCTTTTAATAATTAAGAGAAAATTTGTAAACATAAAGAAAGTAGAGGAGTGTTGTGATATATTTTGGAAAGATAATATGACCCAAAAATTAAACATGGACTCTATGTTGAGGGTATCATCTATGTTTATAGAGTGAAAAAGGATGTCATTTTACATAAAAATGTATTGGCCAAGATGATATAATATAACTATCATATAAAATACCAATAATTATATTGGCCAAGCTAATATAATATAGGAAATAACATGTGTTAAATAGACTTCACCATCATGGTTGATATAATAGAAATATATGATGGATATCGATAATAGAAAAGTGGACAGAGAGGTGATATGTAAATATAATCACAAGATATTAGACTAATATTAATGAATGTATGAAAAATAGCATGCAATCATCTCTCATAAAGTAACAGAAGCCATTTTCACCTCGTTCTTGGTGTAATACTTTGGATTTAGACTCAGCTATATTGATTCATCGACAATCCCCTTTAAGAGAAATATTTAGTAAAGAGATAAATTAAAATATAAAAAGGTATATTTATGCCTAACTTGAATATCATCACCTGTCACAATAGTGTAATATGGGATGGTGCTTGGGAAAGATACATAGTAACACAAAAGAGTATAACTAAAAATAAATGTTAAAATTACTAAAAAGTAAATTAAATTAAATTAAACAAATAGATAAAAATACATACCTTCACTTACCTCGATGACTAAATAAATAATACTACATGTGTGGTAGATTATGTAAGAATCTAATCTATAATCTAGATTGGTAGACTTGAAAAATAAGACAAAATACAAATTTATACTTAAAAAATCCTTACTTCACTAGGAACCTAATGCTTATTTTGTTTTTGAAAAGGACCTAAGGAAACAAATATATGACAAAAATATGAAATATAGAGGTTAAAATTTATAAATTTGTAGAAATATTCAAATCTAAGTTACTAGAATGTGATAATGGAAATAATGTGTGCTTCATTATTTTATAGAAAATGTGAGCATATATACATGGTAAAATAACTGAGAGTTATAAAATAACATATTCAATAAATATATATATAAATAAATAAAGGAAAATTGTGTAGTAAATGATTGCAAATTCATCTAATGTAATACAAGTGAAAATTTAATTAAAAAGGGGATCAAAAGAATGTAAGATGACTATAAAAACATCTAATGTAAGATAAGTGAAATCTTAAATCAAATAAGGGGGGATGAAATATTTTAAAATTACTATAAAAATATCTAATTTATGATAAGTTAAAACTTAAATCAAACAAAGGGGATCAAAATATTATAAAATAAAAATAAAAATATCCAATGTAATACAAGTGAAGACTTAATCCAAGAAAGGATGTGTAAAAAATGAAAGTAAAGAATCTAATGAGTGAAAACTCAAAATAAATGTTGTGATATATAAAAATGTAGAAATTCAAAACCATATAGAGACATAAATATGATGATGAAGATGGTCAAAATGTTAAGGTGATGGATATTTTTGAGGAAAGTCTAGTTGTATTGCCCAAAGTTTTACAATGCACATAAAAAACTAAAAAGTTGAGAGGCACTAAAAATGAATGTTCAGAGTCAAATATAAAGAAAATAAATATAAAATGGGAATGTAAATAATAGGGCCATAACTAAAATAAATATCTATCAAGATGATATTTTGGAAAATGTATAGGTTCCACTACAAAAACTACATAATTTTTTAACATATAACAATATTAACTAAATTTTCAAATTAAGATTATTTATTTATTTTAAACACTTTAAATGAATAAATAACATAATATTAATTTTTATATATCATTTATATACATTAATCCACTATTCTTGTACTAGAATTCAACTACATACAATAATCGTGTCATTCACAGTAAATCACCTAAAATGGGAATGCAAATAATAGGGACATAATCAACTAGAACAAATATATGTTAATATGAGAATGCAAGGAACCACATGGATATCATATAAGTCCTTGGTGAAAACATGAAACTCTAATGAAGTGGGTAAGGATAATAACTATTGACATCATGGACCTAGATCACCCCACCTAACAAACATAATATTGAGATAACAAGTGAATTATAAATATCATCACATGAAGGCTAAATACTTGAAAATTAAAATAGATCCTAATATATTTGTAACAAGTTCTTTAATCCTCATGACCTCTTATACAGGTGTTGATATATTGTTATGATTAGGTACTAACATGAGAAAGTAGGTAGCAGTAGAATGCGATATATACTTATGTAATGAGACATCCTAGCCTAGTATACTAGCGTACTAAACCATAATGGACCTCAAATCTATAATGAGGCTGAATATGGAGTTGTAGCTCTGACTAGAATATGTGGTTTAGAAAGAAAAAAACACATATTTTTGTGCAATATGATTTTTAATATTTTTTTTACATTTTAATAATACCTTTTCTAAGATAATAGTTTTTACTCATTTGAATTTTTATTTTCCTCCTCTATAAAGATTCATAAATACCAACCATGGCTGCTAAATATTACTAAAAAAGGAAAACCTACACCTAGTTCTTCAAATGGATAACCTAAAGACTAAGATGCCTAAACACTCTTAGAATTACACCATAATGAATAATGTGATATGAAAATTGACCCAAGTGTGACCCAAGTGAAAGGAATGTGAAATATGGGGACCATGAAATATATTTATATGCTAAAGGTGATAAAATGAGGATGTGATAGTAAGTAACAATAATAAGGTATATTTTTCTTTTAAATTGACTAAGAAAAAGGACGGATATAAACATACATGAGAAATGTAAGTCAAATTACAAAAATGAAAACCCTAAGAAGGTAAACAATATGAAAAATGGTGATCAATAACTAAATAATTTATACAAAAATAAAAAGGGTTTTTTTCAAAATAATTAATAAGTAAATATCATCCTAAAAGAGGAAGAGCACAAAAATAAACCAAAGAACCACATGGGAAACTATGGCTAAAAATAAGCTTGTGATAAATGTAAAAATATGAAAATAAAATACCACAACATACAAAATAGGAAGTGGAGTACTAAAAACATGAAGTTGATATCAAATATCCACAAGGGGAATTAAGGCCCACTATAATTGAAATAATAAAGGAAATGATAAAAATCAAATGACCACAACATCCCAAAATGGAAGAAGGTGGACTGGTAAAAATATTATCAGAGTTGTTGCTAGAATTTGGATAATACGAGTGCAATGGAGATGTGATCACACAAGTTGGAGCAAGTGCACACCACATAGATGCTAAAGCAATTTGAAAATAACACAATAAGAGAAATTTCACAAGATAAAATGGAGAAAACCAAAATTTGATTAACATGAGATGGCTGAAGTGAGGACTATAAATAGGAGAGTATGAAAGTAACTCCTCCACAAAAGGTGGACAAGGCAAACCAAGAATAGTCAGTAACTCCTCCATGAAAGGTGGTGACAAGGTGATAAGAATAGAGAAGTAACTCTCATCAAGGGAGTTACTTATGGCATTCTTATGACACCTATGACACATCTATGACACACACCTCCACATAAGCTAGCCTATCCCACAAATGTAGGAAAACTCTATGTATGCACAAGAAATACAATTTCCATAATTAATAAATAGGGAAAAATAAAAACCTACACTAATACCCCCCTATAAGTACAACCTAGGTGGGCAGTGTGGAAATATAAAATGGATCTTGGCAACTAGGCCTGATGAGGTACCCATGTACAAATGCAATCTCCCATAAGATAGAGAAAAGGAGAAAACCCGTAGGAAAAAACTCCTCCCCAAAAGAGAGACATAAAAGAAAAGAAGAGGCTAGAAGGCCCCCCTGAAGATGATGTTGCTATAGATGTAGACCATGACCTAAGAAGAGCCCGTAGATGAATGAACTTACTCTCAATGAAAGGTTTGGTGAAGATGTCTGTAACCTGCTCTAAAAATTGGCAAAATATCAAGTCAATGACCTAACTATGAATAAGATCCCAAATGAAATGCATGTGAATCTCTATGTGCTTGGTCCACTGGTGCTGAACTAGATTATTGCAAATCTATATGGTACTTTGGTTGTCACAATAAATGATGGTGGGCTGCCTGATAGGAATGCCAAACTCAAAAAGAATCCCCTTAAGCCAAATATCCTTAGTAACTACATCAATAGCTCCCCTGTACTCTACCTCAATGGATGATATAGCAATAGCATTCTGCTTCTTGCTAAACCAAATGATAAGACCAAAACCTAGAGAGAAACTATAACCAGAAGTGGACTTGTGAGTCTATGAATCACCAGCCCAGTCTGAATCTGTATATCCAACCAAGTCAACCTCTATGCCAAATTTGTAATGAATCCCATATCTATGTGAACCCTATATGTAATTCAAAATTCTCTTAGTTACTTTCTAATGTAGCTCATGAGGTTCCTGCATGAATTTGGAGACAAGTCCCACTATATATGAAATGTTAGGCCTAGTGTGAGTCAAGTAGATGAGACTTCCAACAAGTTGTCGATACCGAGTGGCATCAACCAATGGTGAAGAATAATCAGCCTCAAGCTTGAATCCTGATAGAAAGGGAGTCAGAGATGGCTTGTAATTAGCCATGTAAAACTGAGCCAATAAGTCAAGAGCATACTTAGGCTATGCAAGAGAAATTCATGAATCTGACTGTGAGATCTCGATGCCAAGGAAGTAGTGCAACAAACCCAAGTTTGTCATGTCAAATATATACTGAACAAATGCCTTCACCACTCCAATAGCTAATGAACTCCTAGTGATCAAAATTTCATCAACATATAGAACCAAAATCTAGAGCGAATCATCCTGTCATAAGAAGTAGACATTGGGATCAGAATGGCACCTAGTGAAATCCATTGTGAGAAGGAAGGAATCCATCTTGGCATACCAAGCCTGAGGGGCCTATTTGAGGCCATAGATAGATTTCCTAAGTTTTCATACTAAGGAAGAATCCTAAACAAATCTTGGCAGCTGCTCCATGTAGATCTCCTCCTCTAGGTCTCTGTGAAGAAAGGCACTGTTCACATCCATCTAATGCACATCCCAACCATGTGTTACAACAATATCCAAGGTGAGTTGGATATAATTCATCTTTGCAATGGGTGCAAAGGTCTCTGAGTAGTCAATGCCTACCACTTGTGAGAAACCCTTGGTGACTAATCACTCATACTTATCAACTAACCCATCTGCTATAAACTTGGTCTGATATATCCACCTACATCGAACCATCTTTCTTCCCTTAGGAAGTGAAGTCAAGTCCCAAGTGTGATTTTTGATTAAGGAAGAATATTTTTCCTCCATATCATTATCCCACTCAGGTACCCCTGATGCCTCTCAAAAAGTTTATGGATCCAAAACTATAGTAAAGAAGGCATGTGGATCTCTCTGAAAATCCCCCTAATATGTCTATCATCTACGGGATCTCCTTCCCAAGTGCCAACACTCTCAAGTGTCTATCTAGCCCAAAGTGGCTCAAAAGTGGGTGAGTCAGGTGCTAACTCCTCATCCTCTGACTAACTAGAGGTGGATGTCTCTACATCATTATCCTCACTATCTAAACTCAAAGAAGAAGATGATGTCTCTAGCTCAAGAACCTACTATGGCTGATCTGAATCTAATGAGGAATCATCATGAAGATGTAGATCTAATGAGGGAGAATAAGTGTCAAGTGTTGAGTCTCTAGGACTCTCCTAAAAATGGACACTTATCTTGATGAACAACTCATGAGTGACTAGATCTAGAAGGTGATATCCCTTAATACCATCTATATATCCTACAAAGATGTAAGGCTTGGATTGATGTTCCATAGCTTTGCATTTTTTCTTCAGAATGCATGACATGGCTGGGGATCTGAAAACTCTAAGGTGCTCAACATCAGGTTTCCTTTTATGCCAAGCTTCAAAGGGTGTTATCCCTTTCAAAGCTTTGTGAGGAACCCTATTTTGAATGTAGCAAGCACAATTGATTGCTTCAGCCTATTACTATGGTGCTAAGGATTTGGAGTGAATCATACAGCTACCCATCTCTTTCAAGAACCTATTCTTGCATTCTGCAACCCCATTCTATAAAGGACTGTAAGTGACTATGTGTTGCAAATCAATCCCCTCTGTGGTGCAAAACTGCTCAAATTTGATGATGACATACTCCCCTCCATTATTAGTTTGAAGAAACTTGATGGATTTCTCACTCTATTTCTCAACAAGAGCCTTGAAGTCTAAAATATTTTCAAACACTTCAAAATTTTGTTTGAGAAAATATATCCAAGTGTACCTAGAGAAATCATCAATGAAAGTGAGGATGTACTTGGCTCTTGTGAAAGATGGTTTGGGAAAGGGTCCTGATACATCAATGTGGACTAACTCCTAAGGTTGTGAAGCCCTCCAAGCTTTGCCTTTGTCAAAATTTGCTTCAAGATGCTTTCCAAGGGAGCACCCTTCACAAATTACTTTTGAGAATTAGACACGAGGCAAGCCAATGACCATGTCATTTTTGCAAAGTTGCTCAAGATAGTGGTAGTTAAGGTGGCCAAACCACTCATGCCATAATTTGCTAACTCCATCTAAATGAGTTAGCAATGTTGTTGGAGAAGAATTTTATTTAAATGTTAGAATGTGTATAATCTAGCTTGGTGATATGCCCTACCCACTGCCATTGTAGTATCACTATGTAACTCCCTGATAGCCACTGAATTTGGTGAAAACTCAACTCTCATACCCCAACCAATGTGAGTGATTTGGTACACTAATAGGAGATTTGTTGAAAGAGAAGGAACACTTAGAACACTATTGAATGTTCCTCTTTCCATTACAATTGACCCTCTCCCTCCAACAGAAATTGAAGTGTCATCACCCAAACTAATTGAAGTCATGCTACAAGGCTCTAAAGATGAAAACTCAACTAGTGAAGAGCCCATGTGGTAAGAAGCACCTGAGTCAATGACCCATGAAGATGTGGAAGATGATGTAGCTACAAGGGCCTTTCCCTTTTCTTTCTCCTTACCCTTGCCTTTTACCTTAGTAGAATCTTGGGTAGATGAATTATGCTTGATAGACTCAGGAACACCTATGTTGTTCTTCTCTAGAAGATGACTTAGGTGATCTATTTGTTTCTTCATGCACTTGTGTTCATCATGCCCTATATTTTTACAATAGGCACACTTAACCTTCTCCTTCTTAGGTTTAGCATTGGAAGAGGAGGTCTCAGTGTTGTTTTTGGCAAGATTGGTGTTTTCTTTCTCCTTCTCCTGGTCTTTGTTCTTTTTCTTCTTCTCCTTTATTGGAGTCTTATCCTTACCATTTCCAGCTATCAAGGCTTGGGGTTGAGTATACTTCATTGTGCCCATCTGAATTAGCTTATCTTGCTCCCTATTCAAGTTGGTAATGAATGAATCCAAAGAAGGCATTTTCCATGTAGTGACAAGGGCACTTTTTATGGCATGGAAAGTGGAGACAAAGATGGAATAACTTAGACCTTACTTTGTGAGAATAGAAAGAATGACTTGACCATCTTTATTCTCTATCCTGAACTCTTTTAATTTCAATCTAAGGGCCTTAAACTTAGTGATGAATTCCTGTAGGGTGTCAAAGTTGCTAGGACTTAGACTTATGAGTTCATTTTTGAGCTCATGACCTCTCATCTCATCAAGCTTCTCAAACAAAATTTTTAAGGTATCTTATATGTCATTAGGAGTTTACGAGGATTTTAAGTGGAAGATAAGTTCTAGAGAGATAGACAAGCTCAGTAATCCAAAGGCTTCATCACTACGGTTGTACCACTTGACCTTTTTAGCATCTGTGTTGGGTTCTACTTCTGTAGACATGGTGATCCTATACAACCCTTTGATTCTAAGAATGATTGATATTTTAACTTTCCATTCATGATATTTGAAGGGTGTTATGGGTTTAAGTTGAAAAGAATCCATTTTTAGATAAAATTAGGTGAAGTTGTGTTGATTGCAAGTTGTGAATGTATCCAAAAAGGATAATGAAAGCAAGTTTTAAAAAGTAATCACACCCCCCCAAAATATTGATCCCCCCCTAAATATGCAAGTGCACACTCAAAAAATGTCGAACTCAGCCAAAAATGCATCTTAGAGCAATCAATGTAAGACTAAAGCAAACAAGACGTTGGACTCAGCTGAAAATGCGTCTTGAGAGACCCAAATTTTTGGCACTTTATAAACTAGTGCATTTTTTAAAAATAACAAGTCTACACTATGGATAATTTAATTACAAGCACTTTTGAAAAAAAAACATCCAAAATCAAGCTACCATTTGCAAGATATTAAAGTTACAATTTTCTCGTAAACTAGTATTTTTACAAAAAAAGGCACTAAAACATTAAAAAAATGCCTATTATGGGGAGAAAAAGTGGCCTTCCAACCACTCATTATATTTGGCATAGAATGAATAATCCAAATGAGGTTTGTGTAAGGATGAATTAGCCTCCTACCAACCCGGGCCTCACCCTTCGTCTTTGTAAGTCGAAGATACAAGTTGAAATTAAACCTCTAAATTGCCTTTTTGAATGCTAATTTCAAATTTGATTTTAAATCATATATTAAAATTAATGATTTAGATTAAAATAATTTAAAAAAATGTAGATTTACCAAATGAACAGTAAGAGAGAGATGGAAGGGCCCACCACATGGCGTTGGAAGCCAAAAAGGAGCACCATTTTTTAGAAAACAAGATGTTGGATGTGTCAATCAAGACACCTTAGCCGATGCAAGGTCTGATGGATGTTAGATGGTGCTATGACTAATTCAAGGACAAAACAAGAGCCCTACTAAAAACACCATACATCCTGGCACCTTGCTGGAGAAAGACCAGAAGCTAGGCATAGAAAGAAATATGTTTGTAAAAAAGACAAACCTATACACTGTGCACCGCATGGCCTGGTCAGGAGCTGAAGCTTGGCATAGCATAATATAAGAGGGCATTGTAGAAGTCAATGAACTTGAAGATAGAAACAAGTCAAAAAAGGACACCGTACGGCCTGCTGAAGGCGCCTTACTGCTGTTTGGTGTGCAGAGTGTAGGTAGGTGCAGAAGCTGGAAGGATAACAAAAAAAATATGCTCTATCAAATGAGTTTCTAGTGCCCTCACCAAAAAAAACATAGCAGGTAGCTCACAATAGTATAAAGAGGCTTGCAACAAAGTTAGCTCCTCCCTCTACTGCTCCACACAACAAAAGACACCCAAAGGCCAAGGATTTCCAAGGAAACTAACTAGAAAAGATTTTGAAAGTTTTTTTTTAAAATTTTAGATCAAATCTAAAAAATAAAAAAAATAAAGAGAACTCCACTCTTGATTTCAAAATGAACTAAAAGCATAACCATACAAATGATTACCGTTCTTGCTCTGATACCATATCAGAGTTGTTGCTAGAATCTGAATAATACGAGTGCAATGGAGACATGATCACACAAGTTGAAGCAAGTGCACACCACATAGATGCTAAAGCAATTTTAAAATAACACAATAAAATAAATTGCACAAGACAAAATGGAGAAAACCAAAATCTTATTAACATGAGATGGCCGAAGTGAGGACTACAAATAGGAGAGTACGAAAGTAACTCCTCCACAAAAGGTGGACAAGGCACACTAAGAATAGTCAGTAACTCCTCCATGAAAGGTGGTGATAAGGTGCTAATAATAGAGAAGTAACTCCCATCAAGGGAGTTACTTATGACATTCTTATGACACCTATGACACATCTATGACGCACACCTCCACATAAGATAGCCTATCCCACAAATGTAGGAAAACTCCATGTATGCACAAGAAATACAATTTCCCTAATTAATAAATAGGGAAAAATAAAAACCTGCACTAATAAATATTAAGGTGCTACCAAAGGTCTAAAAGGAGGAAAAAGCTGAGTTTAAGTGAAATAAAATGCTATAAAAATAAATCCCAAAGGTGATACCAAAGATACATTTTAAACATGTATAGGTTCCACTATGAAAATTACATTATTTTTTAACATATAAAAATATTAACTAAATTTTTTAATTAAGATTAATTATTTCTTTTAAACATTTTAAATGGACCAAAACCATAATATTAATGTTTATACATCATTTAGATACATTACTCTGCTATTAATTTACTAGAATTCAACTACATACAATAATCACATCTTTCACAATAAATCACTAGTCTAAGCATATAAGTATTTACTAAATTAAAAACATATGGCTCTCAATGATGTAGGAATGTAAATATTATATAATGATATAGTAATACAACTTTAAAGGTATATCAATGCATTACTTTAGTATTAGATATAATAATGCACATCAAATCATCCATAAACAATAATTCACTAAATAACTAATATTCCCATGTTCCCACATCCACTACTGCATAAATGTTGTTTAAAAATTATCCATCTAAGGAATTAAATAATATACATAAAAATAAGAACATTAAAATAAACTCAACCAAATACTATATCATAAAATCATCTTTCGCTAAAGTATAAAATTAAATACTTTTCCCTAAACATTTTAGTCATAACCTTGTTGTAAAACATAATAAGACATCATTTTAATTTTATTTCCAACCATCATTGAATAACTAATACACATCAGTATAATAGTTTCCATGAGCAATCATACCCTGTCTAGCCATGAGTAATCTTTATGGATAACTCTAAAATTTGTAAGGAGGGAGAGCATCATCTAGGTGATTTACCTCCAACCATAGACCAATGGTCTCATGCACACCCCCCCCCCCCCATTAGGATTGATCATTCCCTTTATAAAGGGGAATATAATGATGATGTAAACATCAATAACTCAACCAAAATAGTGTGTACTATAATCACTATTACATGCAGTAATTATATAAATCATGTAACACACTATCTCTAATATGGCACTATACATGCACATTAACTAAAAATTAGAGAGGATAAATAATTTATACATATACAAAATTAGTTTGGCCAAAAAAATTCATTATAGTTTTTAGACTTCAAATGAAGTTGGGTCATAGTCCACTGCAATAATACTCTTTGTCATAATACATATAAATGATTATCTCTCTCATTAATAGATGATGGGTGACTCATAAATAGGCCCTATACCTAGCACTTATTATCCCTTATCTATAATTACAACTAGTTGGTACAAAAAACAATCAAAATGAATAAACACAATCATACAAATATTTTAGATTGACATCAACTCATTGGATCCAAAATAATAATATTTCATATAATGAAATACATAAAATAGAAACTTAAGCCATTATTAATATGCTAATATATCAAAAATTCCCTATAAGATTTTATCATATAATTATTACAATTTAGAACAATCCATTATATCATATATTAATGAGCTACTAAATATATGTTCTTCACTCAAGGGATACAAAAATAACCACAAGTGGTAAACTATTTTATACATTCCAACATCTAGCCCAAAATCTTCTATGCATCTAACATGTATAGTATATTCCCCAAGAAAAAATACACATTGATATCATATGTAGTGATTTAGTCTATTATGATTTCACCTAATGACAATAAATATCAACTCAGGTTATAATTCAATTTCAAATACCCATACTTCTTCCTAGTTATTTGCAATTAAACATTAATCTTGTTTTAGATGAAATAATATTTTACAACCTACTTAGGGTATGAAGTTTTAATACATTATTTCACCAAATTATTGAACATTAGTTATAATATATTTAGTTACACGACACTTAATTTGTTACGTCTAAAGGAATGACTAACACTTAGGTTTATAATGAATATTTATTTAATAAAAACGGAAGGCTGAATGATAGACAAGTAGGCCTATCTCCAAAAAAGTTATAGAAAAAGTGTTCTATTCTAGATATTTATTCCCGTAATGAATTAAATTACTTAATACATGAAATTACATATTTCCACATTATAAAATTAACTATATAGAAAAATAATGATGTGTATTTAAGAATATATCATTTCCATAACATTCTATCTAGGTGGCAATTATATTATTATTTAACCTAGTAGTTGAATGCGCTTTGAAGACTAATCATAATAAAAATGAGTAATAGCTTTATGTCATATAACTATAAATATTATACCAAATTAATTAAATTGACATAAACAATGCATAGATTACCTTATCAACAAGTTATAACTTTAATGCAATGTTTAAGCCTAACCATTACTATTGTTTATTAATAAGATACTTGAATATAAATCATAAGAATGTTATCTGGTATTTATATTTTGAAATTTACATTGATTATTAGATAAATAGTTTTTCTATTTCAACATAATTCCATTAATATATAGCTATTCCAACATTGGAAATTAACATTCATGACAATATATGTAGCTAATCTCACAAAATTAAATGGTACAAATATATGTCAAATGCCACACTTAAACCTAGGGTATCTTAAGGTTTTTAAGAGTAAGGTTTACATACAACCATGTTTCAATTTTATCCTATTTTTTTCATTCAAAACCTAGGCATGTGGGTGGTTTTTCTATGCATCTACATGTATATAATTGATTCATTGACCGATTTAGACCTTGATGAAACTCATAACCTATTCACACCCAAAGCCATTTGAA
>JARHVA010002379.1:2460000-2475000 GCA_037957365.1 Torreya grandis | reverse complement strand
ACTAGAATACCCATATATCTGTTAGAGGGTAATCCACATAATTGTAAATAGGATATGGTTCAAAATGCTATGCCTATGATACAATAATTTCTTCACTAGAGTTGAAGATGACCCAATCGTTGTAAACATAATAAAAAAGGTGTGTATCAAGGATATAATAAGGATACCACATGAAATGAACTAATAAATAAGGGTAACCTAGATTAACTAATAAAAGATTAAGTGGTAAAATGGTCAACCAATGGGAATTATATAAAACCTAAAGTGATAATGGAAAGCATATGAAAAATATAGATTAACCAACATATTTACTATAAGGAGGATCATAATAAACTACACATATACATGCATCTAATATAACAATAAGCAAAGAGTATCTATCTAATAAGTAAATAAATGAAAGAGTATAGAAAAAGAGATGCTTCCCATTGGGGTGAATTTTTAGTGCATCAATATTGTATTGAATCAAGTGGCACTTTGTAAGATATGTTTTGGGATGAATACCTCAAAAGGAAAGAATAATACCTAGTTATCCTTGGGGAAAAATTATCAGCACTACTCATATTAAGCTTTAAATATCATTAATCATGACTATACCTCCAATAATAAGACCTTAAATTATAACACTTCATTTTAAAAATTAAAAGAATAAATATGAGTTTAAGAATAACATATGAGTGTTGTGGTATGTTTTGGAATTATAATATTAACCATATATATAAGGATCCAAACCCACAATCAATCATGAAATGTAAACTCACAATATTAACCAAGATAATAAAGTTAGAAGGATGTTGTGTGATAGAGAATTATATCAACAATTCCAATATGATATAGCTAACATGAACAAGCCTTGAAAATATATAAACCAAGATGATATAGTAAAAATAAGGATAAGAGTGAAATAGATTATATCAAACTATTTGACATAGTAGGAATATAAGTTGGCTATTGAGACTTAACTGAAAGTATACTAATAAGTAAAACAAAAATATACTTATAGGAGGTCAAATTGATAGTAATAAATGTATGAAAAAATAATATGAAAATATTTATTAAAAATTACCACAAACCAATCCCACCCTCTTCTCAGAGCACTCCTTAGGACATGTTTTCAAGGAGATTGATGTGTTGATAAATCCTTACAAGATAATCCATTAGAAAAGTTATAAAGTGAAAAAAAATCAGGTGTATATAGAACCAATTAGAAGGATATTTTTAGAAATTTGTGATTTATAAAGTATTTTAAATAAATATATCAATTTCCTTTATTTCAAGTCAATGGGAACCATTAATTTATTCTCTAATATCTATGAATATTTCAAATAAATGGGACTCGTTAATTATTAATTTATGTTAATTTGTGTATATATGTTTTTAGTTTAGATTTTTCAATTAAATTTAATAAAACACATAAATTATTTAATAATTATTTATATATACATAATATACATAATGTAAATGTGAATTACATAATTTTAAATGAGTTATATATAGTAATAAATAATGAAATGTTCAAGCCTAGATTGGATCTTATTTATGTTGACTGTGTAGGCAAATATGTGATGCAAAACTATCTAAAAATAAATGTGAAATGTGTTACATATGAAAATATTACTATGTGATGTATTTGGATAGTGCTACAGTAGGTGGATAGGGGTGCATTGTAGTTGTCTAAGAGGGTTCATTAATAATATGTAGGTGTAGATTTGATGCAAGTAAGGCTTTCATAAGTAGAGTCATATCTCCTACACATTAAAATAAATTGAGATAAAGAAAAAATGGGGGAATAAGGCAAGGGGAATATTTGAGATATCCTTATAAACCTTGTGTAATCTGAGTTTTTCCTACATAACCCAAAAGTGCCTATTACTAATGTAGTTATCCCTCCTAGAGTGATTGTGTGAATATTTATATTTTATATATGAATGAAAAATAGATATATTAAATTAAATCATTGATAATGTGTTTAAAAAATTTAAATAAAATATATTCAAACTTGGATTATGACTATTTGAATAAATAAAAATTGAACTTTGAAATATTAGTACCCTTTTGTTCAATGTGTAGTAGAATTGCCAGGTGGTTGCTTGATGTGTTTATAGGGGCCTTGATGTGATTATATAGAAGAGTATTTATATTATTTAAATTAATATAAATCTTTAAAAGTGTGGGAGAGTTAATATGAAACATATTAAATTTTTAAATTTAATTTTGGAGCATGACAAACAAGGATCCACTAGTAGACATGGTCAGGGTACAACCTTATCTGCCTAGTGTAGTCTTTTCTTAAGAGGAGACTATTTTGATTTATATTACATGATTATATAGGAATAATATGTATTCCTAGATGATTTTTTCATTATTTTTAATGAATTAAATATAATAATGAAGACTTATATATTTCAAATTAACATAATGGTGAATAGACCCAAAAAGGTAAGGGTGTCAAGATTAAACATTGTCAGTCACTTAGTGATTAGATTTGAGTGTCTAAAATTACCACCCACATACCCAATTTATTTTATTTATTCCATTAATTTAAATTAATATATTAAAGTATATTTCAATTAAGTGTGTATACACACTTTATGTTTTGATGTAAAGCTTAATTTTTCAAGATCACTCAATGTGAAACTAACAATAATGCCATTGGAAGTAGTTAGTAACCCCATTTGAAAATTGAAAATATTAAATTCAAATTTATATATTTGAAAATATAGAAAATAAATAATACACCTAAAATATTATTCAAACTAATTGCCTTGTATTTTGAAAATAGAAGTGTTTGCTCCCTTTGTTGGTACATTTAGAGAAATATTAAACTTGTGGTGAATTGAGAGCGATCAAGTCTCAATTTTAAAACCACATAAATCCCTTGAGTTTTAAATATGTTATTCTATAAATCTCATATAAATATGAAAAGTAATATTTTATAATAATTTACGGGGTGGAACCAAAAACTATGACGCACTACATTGTACCATATATGTTTAGTGTCAATAGAATCAAACATGTAGGAGGTGAGGGTGGAACCAAAAAAATTGGATCACTAAAATTGAACCATATACATCAAATTTCACAAAAATATAATGTGACCCACTTTAAAAATGAGATGAATCACACCACTACATATGAATCTAGATTTTATTCAAAAAATATGTACCTTTGAAACTTTTGAACATTAAAGAAATAAAATTTGAAATTTCCATGTAGAAACATGAACATGAATGAATAAAATGTTGTTATATCTATATTGTATTAATATATAATTTAAATTAAACTTGTAATTATTGAAGATTGAAAGTCACAACTATTTGAAATATATAACTTGTAATTGTTTGAAATATGCAACATGTAACGATAATAATGAGTGAAAATTCTTATCACATGTATCTTTAATATGAAAATTATGAATCATTATATAATTTTAAAAAATGTATAGTGAAATAAATTTTTTTTTCTTATGATGACTTTTATTCTCAATAAAATCCCAACATGATTACCCCTTGTGAGATAACATATATAGCTTACAAGTCACTAATTCAAAACATAACTATATAATGTTTGAAAGATATAATCATGTAGTAGTATATAAAAATTAAAATGTATTGCATCATAGTATTTAATATAACATTGAATTGTATATGAAAGATGTTTTAGATAAATATATCATTCATTCACATAAGAATCATGTTCATGATATGAATCATGAAACCATATTAACAGGTAATGAACATACAAAATATATCAAACGTAAGACCTAAATGCCACATAGAAGGGACATGTGAATGTTGTATAAACACACAAGGCCAAGGGCCACACAAAATAAGTAATCAATTCGTAACTTATCATGTGGTAAAGTAAATAATTAAGCAAACATAAAATGATACTAGACTATGTCAAACATATGTATCAGTGTCATTATTAGAAAGTAACACAATATAATGTAAAGTATGAGTGATAAGAAAAACCTTTTTATTAAATATAGCTCATCATGGTAGATATGGTTTGTATATATAAAACATATTGAAGTGTTCATGGATAATGAATAAATGCCCCTAGTTCAGCATGGTTGTTGGGTAAAATGGAATCCCTACATCAAAAAACCATGTAATAATATGTCATGTATCACAATTACATACCTCATGAAAAACATCGTGTATTGACAACTGAAATATGATATTTAATTGTCATGAAATAAATATCATACTGAATATTTTCACATATATGATTTTTTTTGAAAAGTTGATTTTTTGAAAAAAATTAAATATTTGAAATTAAGAGAGATGGAAAGTACCAATAATCAAGGATTTAAAAATATAATAAAAATGAGGATTCAAGTAATTTCTAATAAAGTGTTAAATAATAGTATGTCAAAAATAAAGGAAACCAATGTGCCTCCAATTAATGCATAAAGGATTCAAAGAAATGCAACCCAAAGTGTTGATATAGATAAGAATTTGCATGCCTTAAATGGGAAAGAGACTATGTTTTCTCATGGAGAATGTAGGAATATATATGTGTGATCATATAAATTAAATGGATTCATAACATGATATAAATGAAATGGATACATAACATGATATATATATATATATATATATATATATATATATATATATATCATGTTATGTATCCATTTCATTTATATGATCACACACACACACACACACACACAATAGTAAGAAAGTGGATGATCATAAGGAATGATCATTACAAGAATTATAAAATATTCTTGTAATGATCATTCCTTATGATCATCCACTTTCTTACTATTGTGTGTGTGTGTGTGTGTGTGTGATCATATAAATGAAATGGATACATAACATGATATATATATATATATATATATATATATATATATATATATATATATATATATATATCATGTTATGTATCCATTTCATTTATATGATCACACACACACACACACACACACAATATTAAGAAAGTGGATGATCATAAGGAATGATCATTACAAGAATTATAAGATAGTTGTTTTGGATTATTAAAATCAGTTTGAAAGTCAAGAGAGAAATTAATCAAGGTGAAAATAAATCAAGGGAAATAATAATTATTGTATAATTTATATAAGAGGTACCAATGAATTAAAATTGACTTTATATGAGGAGGAAGTGCCAACTATAGATGCCTCTGAATCTAAACAAGAATCATATGTTGTAATATATCCATTTGAATCACTTCTCATATACCCATGTAAACATGAACCCTCATGTGTAATAGGAGAAGATTTAACTTCTTGTACCTATAATGAATTTATCTGAATAACATGTGGTACCTTAGGAGATATAAACCTATTTTTAGGTGCCAATTTATGCATAAGATAATGTGCCATGCTATTTTAAAATACTTGATTATGCCCATGCATAATTATATCATGATCATAAGTACATTGAGAAACTAATTCTAGAATATGCTCATGTGTAACTAGATCATGCTCCTAAATAGGTGGAAAATTTAACTCTGTGATATGCTATGAAATATATAGATCATGATTTTGAATAGATTTTTAGGTTGTTTCATTACCATGTTACTAGATGTATGTGCCAACTGATTAGTATTATGAAGGATTAAATGTCATTAGTTTCAAAGCATATTCATATTGATTCATATAATTTTGACCGTTCAATACCATGAATGTATTTGATACATCTATGTATTATATAAAGTAGTGCTCTAATATTTTATATCCAAGGGTGTCCTAATATCATATCAAATAATCATATTCTTGGTATAAATAATAATGGAATAGGAAATATGATAGGTACCACTTGTAAAGGTATAAATATATAACCAAGAGTATCATGTGCATGACCATCAAATTATTTAACAACTCTATAAGTATCCTCTAAATCTTGTTTTGTATAACCAAGAGAGTACAGGATTGTTATGGTACATTCATTTTCACTTGATCCATTCTCTATAATAACAATATGTAGGGATTTATTGTCAACATATGCTCAAATAAAGAGTTAATGTTTATATGAATCATCAACAACAACTTCACAATCACAAAACTTAATCACAGGATGTGATTCTTGTTTTCTTTTAACTAAACCACCGATGCTATCAAGTGGATGCACATATATATAAGTATGAAGATGAGAATTATATGCATATTGTTCTTCATAATTACCAATGTTATTAATTGATTTATGATTTATAAAATGACATTTGTACATTTTTAGCATTGAATTGTCTTTTTATTATGGTTTATCATCTTCAATAAGTGTGCCAATATCAATAATATTTTCATCAATGAGATGTTAAATATTTTACTTGAGATTGAAACACTTATTTTTTGAATTTCCAATATATAGATGGTAGTCATAATATACATTATGATTAAATATTTTATATTATGTCTTACACGTCTACTTTGGTTGATGGAGGAAGATAGGTTAGGTTTCATTCAAGTATATTTTGGAAAAATACATGAGAAGGTGATTTTAATCATGATAATTTACTACTTGGTGAAGATTTTAATGAATCTTTTGTGCTAGTTATGAGATAGCATTAACTATAATCTTAGCTTCATTCTTTCTGTCATTAGGTTTTTTATTACAATTTGTATTGCTTGAAAAGTTTAAATTGGAATTATAAAGATCATTTAATTATACTTTATATTTTTCAAAGTAATTTGAACTCATGCTATTTGATTGTGTGGCATAACTCATCAAAAGATTTGAACTTATCAAACATAATTGACTCTTGAAGTGGAGACTTTGAGTGAAGATGTCTTGGAGCTCATTATCAACCATTTGATTTTTCATTTTTTAATCATATTATTATATATTAGAACATATCAACTTATTATTTCATTAGACCCTCTTTTGATATTTTCAATTTTAGCATAAGATAGCTTTTCACCAATGTTGATAGAAAATTAAGTTTTAAATTGATTTTCCAAAGGATTTATGTCCTTTATTGATTAAATAGGAAGATCATGAAACCATATTAGAGCATATTATTTGATACTCATTTGAAAGAGCTTTTCCAATAATTTTTCATTGCCTACATAGTCTAGACAAGTTATATGGAATGTATATAAATGTTTTTCATGATCATATTTGCCTTCTTATAATGTAATTTTTGGAGCCACAAAGGTAATTGGTAATAGATAATATGTAATTGTTGGTGTCAAAGGGTTATGTAACATGGAACATGATTCCATGAAAGAGGTAGGATGAGAAAGAGTTTTCTAAATTTCAGATAACTTGGCTTGTAAGGAAAGAACTATATACTCAAGAGTAGTATTTTTAGATATAAGTGGGTAAGTATAAGTAACATGAGTAGGCATGGACATAGATTCTTTTTAAAAATAGTTTATGTTCCCAAAATAAGGGATGATGATATAGGAATGAATGTGATATTGGAAGTGGTAACATTGGAAATACTATCATAGGACCCTTTATTTTATTCATGTTTAGAAACATATAAGAGTGAGTCAAATTTTTATGGATGTTCGTGATTATATTCAAAACAAATTCTTAATAAGTCTCACTAGAATTTTATTAAGTGTTAGGTTATAAATTTATATCCTTAATGCACCCCTAAAGATGATGTGGAATACGCAATGAAATATCCTTTGAAGTTTTAGATTTGAGAGAATGTATAACATATGCTTCCACATGTTCCCAGGTCATTTAAGATATTTTTTTTAATAATGTTTTATTTAGAGAATAAAATGACATGATATAGTAGTGAAAGAATTTTAAATAATAAGGCCATGAGATTGGGCCTTATTTAGTATATCTTCTTGATTAATTTCACATTAAATCCATCTAGAAGTATAAAAAAATAGCATGCTAAGAATTAATTCAAGATGTGATAATTAATTTCATAATCTTTAGTCATATATGAAATAAAATTTTACTTATTAATCCCATTAATAATACAATACAATAATAAAACAAGGTATAAAGGGTAATCTAGACAAGGGTTTGAATGATTATGTGGGATATGAAATATACTTGATCATTTGTATATTAGTGTCAATAAAATATTTCAAAGAAATAAATATAGATGCTAAAACATTAATGTAGTGCACTATCCCATATTTATGGGTAAAATGAGAGTAACTTCTGTAGGCTATATGTTCCTCTCAGGTGCACCACAAATAAAATGGTTAAAAACAAGATATATGTGGTATACATAATGTACCCTAAGCATTTCTAATATGTCATGAGGTACATGGAAAATAAACCACATGTTTATAATTATATAATGGATTTAGTATTGTGGAAATAACCCTCACACATTGGTGTCTGTAAAATAGATCACCATTTAGCCTATAATTATAGTCATTAAGTAGTTCCAAAACTGGTACAACACAATTTCTAAAAACAAGTAGAAAGAAAATATAAAATAAAGAAAAATCAAATAAAATTATTTTTTTGTATAAATATCAACAAATTTAAACTCGAGGTTAAAATAAAATGCTTCAAAGTCAAATGTTATCCAATGTTACAAGATAATTTATTAGTTTCAGATTAAATCTAAGGCTGAAAATTATTAACACATGGTGTAAGATTTATATCCAAGGTTTAAGTTTATTTTCTTTTAGTGTCATTAATCTAAAGAAAATTTCATGAAATACTAGGAAAAAAATCAAGGAAATAAAAAAACAATGTTCTAAATAAAAAAATATTGGGTTACCATAATATTTATATGTTTTTATATTACATTTACTAATGAAATTTAATAATACACATAAAATTTTGAATATTTATTTGGATCTATAGAATATATATAATATAAATACAAAATACATAATTTAAAATGATCTATAAATAATAATAAACAATGAAATGCATAAACGTAGTTTGTGTCTAATTTATGATGACTATACAAACATATATGTGATGTAAACCTCATTGAAAAATATATATGAATTTTTTCACATCTAAAAACAATATTATATGATGTATTTAGATTGTGCCACACTAGGTGGATAGGGTCACATTGTAACCTTGTATATAAACTCATTTGTGTCCTAGTTGACCATGTAATTGATTTTTGTATGTCAATTCCTATGTTTGTTTAAGAGGGTTTGTTTATAACTTGAGGGTGTATATTTTATGTGAAAAAGGATAAAAAAATAAAACCCTATATCCTTCATAATAAACAAAATTGAGATAAAATACAAAAGGGGAAATGATTAAAATGGAATATTTGAGTTATCCTTATAAAAATCCACATAATTTAAACTCTACCTACATATCCCTAAAGGGCCTTAGGCCAATGTACTTATCCCTCCTAAAGTCAGTGTGTGAATATTTATATTTGATATATGAATACAACTATATATATTGACTTGAATGCTTTACAATGATCTCCCTTGACCTATATTTATACAAATTACAACTTTTCCTATCACTATTAGAATAAATCAAAATCAAAATTGGAAATATTAGTGCCCTTTTGCTTAATGTTCAATATAAATTCCAAGTGATTTCTAGATGTCTTTAGAGGGACCTTGATGTGATTATATATAATATTATATGGAATATTTATATTGAAAATCCTTATAAATTTGAGAGAGACTTGATATGAGATGTCTTGAATTTGAAAATTTGCCATTGGAGTGTGGGGGCCAGGACACACTAGTAGATATGTCTAGGTTGCAAGCATGTCTTCCTAATATGGCATTGTATAATAAGGATAAATACTATTCAAATTTGGATAACAGGACTCTAAAAGTGTAATATGGATGAATAAATAATATTTTTAGCATTTTCAAGGAAATAAGTAAAATATTGAAGACTTTTATAGAGATCGTAAGTTAATATAATGGAATATAGGTTGAACAAGGTAAGGATGTCAAGATTAAACATTAAAAAGCCCTTAATGATTAATTTAAGTGTCTACAACTTATATATTTTGATTTTACATCATTACTAATTAATAAAATAACTAGTTTATTTATTTATTTAAGTAATTAATTAATTATTTAATTAATTAATGAGTTAAAATAAATAAATAATTAATTAACTAATTGATTGATATATTTTTTATTTGATAGAGTAAAAGATCTAGTTTTATAGGGACCAAGAACCATATTTATAAGGTATTAAATATATTAGTTATCCCTAAGGGATGGAATAGAAAAAATAAATAAAAACTAGCTAACTATCCATACGGGAGGTAAAACAAAAAACATAAAATAAAAAACTAGTTTAAGAGGGGGGACCCTCTGATGGTTACTTTTATTCTTCTATATTATTCTATGGTGTACCATATTTTTTATTTGAAACTTTACCCATTTTTATTTTTATAGACCCTTGAGTGTCATATCTAGGTAGGATCACGTATGGTCTTTTCTTCACTTGTTCATGCATTTGGATTCTCTTGATGGGAGTATTGATGGGGATCTTAGCAGGGAGGTCTCTACCACCATTATGTGTTGATTCATGGGGGTCAAATCTACCTTATTATAATGGTAAAATTATTATAATGTTTCATCCACTTGTCTATTCAAGGCATTCCATTCTTGTATGAGTCCTACCAAATTCATCCTGGCCTTGTACAACTTATTATTGAAAGTTTCCAATGGATCTTTATTGTGTTTGATTTCCTTTATCAAGAAAAAATTTCCTTTTCCAACCATCTCCTTTGATGTACCATCATATAATAATATCAGTTTTGGTTTGAGGATAATCAATTTCAAAGGGAGGTCTTCAACAAAACTTTTGGATAAAGGGCTAGCTTGGGGGTACTGGTTGATGGATGGTAGGACCCTAAGGTAGGGTCTTCCTTAGGGGAGTCCTCCTCAATAGAGGACCCCACCATAGGAACCTCCCTACCATATAAGGTTTGGCCATGCTTTACCAAAATTTGGATGAGGCCTTGGTGCATGATAAGGTTAGCATAATTAACCTAATGGGTAAGAGTGGTGCTCTCCATAGACTTGAGAAGATAAATTTTGAGGCTAATTTTATACCCCTAAAAGTGATTTAATAGTAAAAAGTGATGAGATAAAATTAATGTGTGCTTACCTTCAAGTGTCAAGTATTTCATAACTTATAGGCACACTTCGAGCCATTGGCACAGGAGGTCAGTGTGGGGGAAGCCCTTTTTGTCTGTCTTGACAAGTTCATTATTATAGAAGAACATCTAAAGTAACTCATAATTTTTGGATTGGTCTTTATATTCCTTCACTCCATCATATAGAATACATGTAGCTTCTTCGATAAGATCCTCCATGACCAAGATTTTGACTCCTCTCATCTCCATGACTCTCTTATTTTGACTCTCTAATTGATTGATATATTGATCATTATATCTATTTTTATTAATTTATATTATAATAAACATTATTTTTACTACCACTTACTATTTTAAAATATTTTAATCACAACATTATTTGTTATTATTATTCTTTAAAATGATAATTTGAAAATAGTTTAAAAGAATATATGATTATAAAAATGATTTAAAAACATAAATGTTACACATTTAATATTACAAATAATCTATTTTAATAAAAAATTATATTTTTTTGGAATTGAATATGTCCATTTTTTTTGAAATACTACTTAAAGGTACATAATTAATGAATATTTCACTTCTAACATTAGAAAAATATAATAGATAACAATGTTAGAATGGTTAAATTTCATATTTTCATCTTAGCATAAATTTTATATTTTGCATAAAAATTATGTGGTGGGACAATATGTAGAGTTACACAATTTTTAATTTAATAGCTACACTAGAAATGGGAAGGTGATGAATTGATCAATTTATTACTTACTTGACTTCAATTTTGTTTATGTTTATTTAAAAATAAGTAAATGGTTTAAATTTCATATATATAGAATTGAGTGTTAAGATACAATATAATTTTTTTTTCAAGTTTATCTATATGGAAATATATGGTGAAATAACTATTTGTATTCCCTACTTTACTATTTACTTTTATAATATAATGTAGTCATGTGTTTCTATTCTTCAAATCTCCAGAGGAAAAAAATATACTCTGAGGGCAAATAAATCTATCTATTTATTCATATGCATAAACATGATTAATTAGAATTTTAACAAAGTTTATAAATATGAATGGCTAAACTAATTATGAAAATTTACTTATATATTTAAAGCATGCAGTTTGGGTTTCAAAATAGAATAAGGTAATCACTCAATCACACTACTTTAATATTAGTTTTATCTTGTAGATATTAATGATGAAGTTTGGAATTATGGAATATTATCTCCTTAATAATGTATTTATATTAGAAGTGTGTTCTAAATTCATATATTAATGGTATTTATTATTTTATTGATATTTTTTAATGAATTTAATTTTATATGCATTTAATATTGTCTTGTTTCTTCTTTCAAAATATGATCTAACTAGTTTGTTGGATAGTTGAGAATTAATTTGATGCCCAATAGACTCATCAATAGTTTAAGTTTTTTGGTAACACTTTTGTACCCACTTTCCAGATAATAAAAGATAAAATAGTAAACAAAGCAACAATTCATTAGATAATAAATTGAAGATATATAAAGAAAATCATTTATAGTTAATTATTTGAAGAATATAGATCAAGAATATATTGTGATAAATTATTGATCTAGAGAATATATGTTTCTTCATCTCTAATTATGTAAATAATAGTGAGTAAAAATTCATTACATATAGGGAACTTTCTACATGCCAAAACATTTACCAATCAAAAATTAAGTCTGTGTTAAATATCTCCTTTGTTTTCAAAACTAAGATTTCTTGGCAAGCCTGACATACTTTAAGAGTCTTATTACAAAGTGTTAATTATCATTGTATTAATTTGTTAATTATAATTTATTAAATTAACAAATCCTCTTCTCTTTTATTTTTTATATAATTAAACTCAGATGAATTAACAATTATTTATGAAGTATTTTTTCATCAAAATCCTTACTAATCTACAAGAAAGGTTCAAGGTTAAAGTACAAGTGGAAAATATAATAAAATATTATAAAACATATATAAATTTTAAATCAATGAAGTTAAATATGTTTATTCAAGTCTCAGAAAATAAAAGAAGGTTTATCTATAGAAAATGTAAGATAGGCTTCAAGTATACCTTTTAATTCAAACAGTCTATAGGGCCACTTGGACAAGCCCCATTCAAGGCTTCTTTTTAGAATGTATGTAACCATAAATTACATTTATTTGTCCTTGTTATCATAGGATTAAATTATAAATTTCATCATCGTAAAATTGAAATTTAGAATAAAAAAAGAGACAATACTTAAAGGTATGACCTGGGCCATGAAAGAAGAGATATTTTAAAACAATAGAAAATAAGTGAAACCACTATTATAAAAATAAATAATATTTAATATCTCATAAGTAATTGAAAATAGTAATACATTTCAAAAATGGAATCTCATTCTTTGTATTCCCTTTGGTAAGGATTTAGTCATGGAAAAAAAATAGAATCGTATTATATGGGAAATCATTTGGACAATGATACTTCATAGGTCAATAATGAAAACCACATATTTAAAATAGGTATGAAATAATGGGGTAGGGGGAGTCCAAATTTTATATCTATGTAATATTATTATGGTTATAAACCCTAAAAAAATACATATAAAAAACATAGATATCATGTTAGATAACATTTATTTGATGATAACATATTTGGTTATGATTCATGTAACTATAAAATAATAAGTATTAGTGTGAGATTATTACAAAATCAAAAACTTTAATTCCATGTTAGAATATAGCTAAAGCTTGAAATTACAAATGTTGGATACTCAGAATGGAAAATATAAAGGTTACGAGTTCATAGGGACATTCTTGAAACCAACATCAATACATAAGAATTACTCCCACTTGAAAAATATATATTATAGACATGTTTTAGTAGAAATAAGTGATGGTTAAAATATAATAATGACAAAAGAATAATATTAAAGAGAAAAAGGTTATCATGAAAATCATGGGATATAAAACATATAAACATTAGAAGAGGTATAATATATTTCTATTGGATATTGTAAAACATAGTGTTATTAATACAAGATCAAGAAGTTATAATCCCTTAGGAAAATGGATTACTAATATACTTAGTTAAAAAAACCATCATTCATGATATAGTTTCATTATTCATGTTCATAATTCATAGAAATTTAGTAATCCATACATACAATAGTCCAAGAAACCCAATATCATGTTTTATATGTAGTAACAATAATATACCTAGTTCATATTGTCCATATAAACATTTAAGGGTAGATTTTAACAAAGGAAATCATCATACCATTCTAAGGTGGACTCAATATAGGTTTTTTTTGTGGGGAATACATTTTAATTTTAATTTACGATTATAAATGCATTAAAAATGTTAAGAAAAAGTGTATCAAGTAAATGCATTCCACCCCAATTTATTATATATCTTGTTTAAGGATTACCAACAGAAAATAAAATAATTTCCAAACATAAAAACTATCACCTTTACATGGTAAAACACCCTAAAACCATGGAAATGAAATTTTTACTCCCCATAGATTTAGTCACCTCATGGTCTATGGGGTGCTTGATTATGGAGAGGTAAAATTTTGGCCTCTTCATGATCTGGGGCATTTTTGACCATTGGGAGTATAGGAAAAAACAAAATTTTCAACTCCCCATTATCAAGCACCCCCCATAACATGGGAAGGATAAATTTTGGCCTCTACATAATCTATGGGGATATTTACCATGGGATCCCAAAATAAATTCTACCTTATAGTCAAGTGTGCATGGTCTAGAGAGCACTTAACCATGAGGATGCAAAATAATGACCTCCCCATGGTCAAACACTCCACAAAACATTAAGAATCAGCCTTATAGTCTAACCATAGTGAAATAGGTGCTTTATCATGTGGAGGCCAAATATTTTCATCCCCATGATCTAGGGATTAATTGACCATTAGGATGCCAATGACCATGGGGAGGCCAATCTTTGGCCTCATTTATTTATTTTTTTAAAATTTTCC
>JARHVA010002379.1:2402500-2455000 GCA_037957365.1 Torreya grandis | reverse complement strand
TAATGTCTCTATTTGGAATAAACAATGAAATATTGAAAAAGGTCATGGAAAAGATTTGTAACTATCATAATAAGAATACCCAATATTTTGTGGTCCCTTAGATTGGAACTTATCTAATATTAATGATGAGGAACTCTAAGGCTGATCCTCTCAAATGTGTAATAATTTTTAGTATGCAAGGGTATATGAGCACTAGTGAAAAATACTTTTCCCTTTAGGGTTATATATTAAGACATGTGACATAGTATTCCCCTCTCATAGACTACATTCTTGATAATGTATAAATAAATTATTAAGTATCAACTCATAATTATGGTACTAAAATATAAGAACTATACATATCATTTTTTTTATAATTTATAACAAAGTAATATACAAGTACAACAATAAATCCCCAAATAATAAGAAATATCGTGAAATATCCCAATAAAAATATATTCCTAACATATTTACAAACTTTACTATGTGTAAATATTTTTTTACATTTTTAACATGTGTTAATTCATATTAGGGTGAAATTAAAAATGTGGACTAAAAATCTTATCCTAAGTACCATCACTATATATATCAATTCAATTATACTGACCTTATACTGACATCCAAAACTATACTTCCATGTTAAAATGTCATCTAGCTCTACACTTAAATATAAACCCAAGATGAAAATTATAAGGGTTATAAGATAAAAATGACATTATTAAAAATAATATTGATATATATTATTTATTTAACTAACTAAAGTGGAAAAATATATTTTACAATCATATTTTTAGTATAATCAAGTGAGGCTGGAAAAAAATTCAATGATGATTCCTTGCCTTCAAGACTAGATAGTCCCTTTTGCTCCAAACCATTTTCACTCAAGGTATCCCATTTTTAAAAGATGTAATATTATAATTTTATTGAATATTGATGACTAAGTTAAAGAATGATGAAATTTTTTCTTCTGTCTTATAATTTTTAATAATAATTATGATATCATATAACAATTAGGTTATAACTTCATGTGTGTATCTTCTAAAATGCACCAACACATATTAGAATTTTGTTCTTGTATTTTATGAAAACAATTTAAAATTATATATATATATATATATATATATATATATATATATATATATATATATATATATTATAAAAAACTAACCACATCAACCCATGCATTCATCATTTATCAAAAATAATTTCTTATTTTGATAAATCATCTTTAATTACAAAATAATATTTTAATAGTTAATTACACCACAAGTTTTCAAGCAATTGAGTCCTCCATATGTATTCTAAGCTCTAAATATATATATTTTTGAATTATTTATAGTGTATTTAATGGTGAAATATGGTATTTAGTTATTTTTTGAATTAAATCAAAATATTATGATAGTTTTCTATTTTTTTAACATAAAAACAAAAAATCATCGTTCTCAATTATATAAATTATAAGGACACGAATCATAAGATAATACAGAATATATCAACTAATAATATTATATTTTTATATATACAATAATTCATTTTTATTGATGTAATACACATTAACTTTATATAATAAAACACTATTTTAAGGATTTACAATATATAAAGTTATAGATTTGAGTCATCAAAACTATAGTCATCTTTATGTTTATATAATTTTTAGGCTTAAAAATAATGGAATATTAATAAATTTATTATGTAATAGTATTTAATAATATTCAATTCACATCAATTAAAAGGATTAAATTAAATGTAAATATTTTTAGTAGTACAAAAATTTATTTTTGCTTGTGTAGCTTAGAACATTATTTTGGCCCATGATAGTTGTGATTAACTATATGATATTATGAAATACTAAATTCAATGTCTATGATAAGGTGATAATATAATTTCATTAAATCAGATAATGTTTTTCTAAGGTGACATAAAATTATTTTAAAAATGTGAATTTAATAACACATTTTTTATGTTGAACATTGGTTTGAATCTATTTCCTAATAAACTAAATAAAATTTATGCTTAATGACATTTAATTTTTCATTATGTTGACAAACATTTTAATATGGGGGATGGGATACACGTGCACATGCATGCGCACACATGCGCGTGCACACACACACACACACACACACACACACACACACACACACACACACACACACACACACACACATTTGTGTGTGTGTGCACACATATATGCATATATAAATACATACATATATAAATACATACATATAAATACACACACACATATACATATTTATATTTTAATAAAAGATTAATATCTTAGATATATAGTGGAGTTTGAATCGTGTTTGTCTTTTTATAAAATTATTTTTTGAGCTAGACACATTGGTACAAATGGATTGATGACATTCATCACTTGTCAGTGGGAAATTTTTAGATATGATAGTTTAGTTATTAATCAATGTGTTATATGTAAAATCAAATATAATATACTTGATACACACACACACACACACACACACACACACACACACACACACACACACACACACACACACACACACACACACACACACACACACACACACACACACACACACACACACACACACACACACACACACACACACACACCCACCCACCCACCCAACCCCCACCCCCCTCCCCCCGCCACACACACACATAATAGTTTTGTTGATAGATCAATCTAGATTTTTTATTTTAATTTCCAATAAAATGTGTCTAAAAAACTTTGGTATTTCCAACTATAATGTGTTCATGTATAATTATATTTCATTCTTAATTTATTTATCACAAAAATAATATATGAAATAATATGGAGTGAAGAATCTATTTATAAATGCCAGATAGTATTGAATATAAAAAATGTTGTAGTTGAGTAATAACATGGTTGTTATAATTACAAAAATATTTATTGAAAGTCTATTCATGTTATTTGTGTTTCAATTTTATTATACACAAGCAAATATTTATTAATAAATCTTAATTTTTATTTTTTTACTACATGCATATGGAATGGAGGTGCCAACCTTCCTTACAAGGGGATATATTGCTTTTTTTATTTGATAGATTTAACAAAATATCTCCTTTATATTGTGTATAATGTGAAACTTTATATATTTTTAATAATAGAAATTGTGATATGTAATTAGTGGTTGAAATGGAGATAAACACTGTAGATGGTCAGAATTTTTGTTTCAATATATATTTTTACATTATTTGAATGCTAATATAGATGATAATAATTGGGCACATAGATAAATGATAAAAACCATACCAAAAGTTGAATATAACTACTTAGGGAAGGATGCATGATATCCATTATGGCATAAAAATTAGGAGGATGCATGATAATCATCATGGCATCAAAATATGAGAAAAAAAGTAAACAAGGATCATTGACATGACACACATAAATAAAGAGTACATGAAAAACATAAAAAAACATGTAATATAAGGCCAAGGGGAAATATACAAGGGACATATTCAAAAGTCACTCACATGTATAAAAACATAGAATAAAGGTTTAAAACCACACATAAGGACATGTTTAAAAGTCCTTAATCACATATAAGTAAACATAAAGTCTTAGAGACACACACAAGAACATGATATATATATATATATATATATATATATATATATATATATATATATATATATATATGATTAGTGGTGATAACATGGAGAATCATTGCATAATCATAAAAATAAACTGAGAATAATAGTAACATGATATAAATGTAAGAACAACCATACATTATCTGAATGTCAATATAGATGTTAAAAACTAGGCACATTTATTTTATATATATATATATATATATATATATATATATATAATGTCTATCGCATAACTTTTTCTATTTAGTTAATTTATTTCATAGAATCAACAACTTAATTCAAAATATGGGGCATACATATAGGTTTGTATTAGATACTTAATCCTACTAAGTATAGTGCACAAATAAATGTTAACATAAATTTATAGTCTTCATATAGTGAATCATAGAGTATACTAAAAACACTCAAAAAGCACTCAAAAATTAATTTTGGCTAGTAGTGCACCCTAATTTTGTCAAAATAGAGCACTATTGACTCAAATCTCATAAAAAAATAGTTTTAAGTATATATTAGAGTCTTAGGTAATTAATAATAGTAAGTAATAGTTTATAATATTAGTTTACAAAATATGATCAAATTTTATCAATTTATGGACATCACCCATGGTGTTTTAACCTTTTAGGGTTTTACTATTGTAAATCCTTTATTTGATTAAAGGGTCAAGTAGTTTAAATTAGAGAAATAATATGCATAAAATAACCACTAATTTTTTACAAAATTGATTAGCTTTAACTTTCTAAAAATAGTATTAAATATGTGAAAATATAAACTTAAATGGAAAACACTTGATATAAATGATACGAATAATGGAAACAGAGATAGGAACATGTTTAAGTGTCATAAATTAGATCCTTGTGTAATAACCATGCATGGATAGTAGCACCACATTTGGCCAAAGGTATCATGTGGCTCTAGTGTCCTGATATTGGTGCTAATGTCCTCTATCTAAACAATTTTTGGGTTTTGTAGATTATCTTGTTCTAGTACTAGTCTAAACTATAGGTCCATGTGATCAAAAAAATTTACTATATTTATGTTTTCCTCTAAAAAACCTAAGTTTCCATGCTTATTAGGGTTTGAATGAACACCATGAGAAAAAGGGTTAGTGGTTTTGATGTGTTGGACATGTGATCCACACCCCTATGTGGGCATGATACCTACATTCCAATACTTTGAGGAGGTATCAAGCTTTATGTAGTTCTCCTACCTAAGTCCTTGGTGAAAGTGAAAGTGAATTATAGAATGCTAGTGGCCTTGAGTGTGACTGAAATTGAAAATATGGAAACTCTGAGCTTAGGGAAGTTATAGATGGTAGTATGTAGAGTTAAGGAATAATATGTATTAATAACCTTTATTTTTTATTATTTTTGTGTGTGTTTGAATAGGTATTTGTCATCTAATTTACATCTAGTGGATTGAGGTTAAAAAGTCATGTATTTATAGTGTTTTGCATCTCATGCAGAAAAACAAAATTGCTTAGTGTGACCTTATGAAGTTTTTACCTTTGAAAATATATTCATTCAAGAAAGATCACCATTTTGGGGACACTAGCACCACATGGCTCTAGTGTCCTTAATTTGGCACTTGTGTCCTTAAAGTGGCTCTAGTTTCCTTAGTGTCCAACTAGCATAATACTAGGCACAAAGGGCTAGGATCAAGAAATGAGGGTCTGAGACTATGTTTAAGATGACTAGGGATGCATGTGGTCTATAAAAAGGCTAAAAAAGTGTGATAATAGGCTTTAGGATAGGTCTAGGGCTAAGCTAGAAATATATATTCTCAAGTAACACTCTTCAACCTCAAATACAAATTTAAGGTGATTACATTTGCCCCCTCCCTGTATTCTAGAAATGTAGTAATGTGAAATAACTAGTATAAATGAAAAAGAAGCATACCTGGAATTTTTACAAAGTGAAGCCCATGAATTTGAGTCTGCATATGGGAAGTTGGGTCTACATATGTGAAGCATGATCCAATGTATGACCTATGAATGAAATGTGCATAAATAATTCCTTACTAGAGACATCAAAAGTAAAATTTTATGTTGAATAAAGAAGTAACTGAGTAAACTAAGTAAAGAGATGGGAAAGAGGAAAGGAACAAATACACCTCATTGGGTACATGAACCTAGTGTGTTACCTATGTGTGTATATAGTGATGAAATCATTAAATATATTTCACTAAGGTAATAGATTACTCAATCCTCATGTGTGGTTAGATAAATAACTCAATCTTGTTTTGACTCCATCATTGCCCACTCTGCTAGTGGATCATCACCTATGAATAAATTAGAATAGACTGATAGTATGCCCAACCCTCTCATGTCGATGGATTGAAAACTTAGTTGGGATATGAATCCATCATTTCTCACCCATGTGTATTAGATTCATCTAAAAATAAATTTCACAAAGTGTTTTACATATTTAAAAGAGTATATCTAATTGTGTATGTCATCTTCACAAACACTCTAGTACATTACGTAACTTTGGGCCACTCAATAATACCAGCCACTATATATGGAGTAAGGCATGAAATTGGTGACAAATTGGAATATTATTTCAATTTTTTATATCATAGATAATAACATGGAGTTTTCTATTCCATCTGATAAACATGTGTGTAATTGAGCATTTCTAAATAATGTGTAATACACATACCCCAACCTAATATCTGAGTATACTAAATTTGGACTGAGTTTTGATAACTATATTTGAGTATCTAAACTAAATATTGGAATTATCATTCCATGTATGATTCCATGAATTTGAATAATTTATATTAATATAAGTGTAACTATCAAAACCTATAGCTAAATTTGTGCAAAATTATACTATACCTTGTGTACTTTTCTAGCCAATCTAAACTATCTTAAAACTAGGGATAATGGATAGTAGTGCCACATCTTTTATAGTAGTTCCATGTGTGATAATATACCTATTTAGACACTAATGCTTGTCTAGTATGAAATATGTGTCACTATTTTGCTTTCATGTCACTGGTTTTGCTATATTTTTACATGTGTATAATTTTATGAAACTGAGCCTATGTGCTAAATTTTATGAACCTGATTCTATGTGCTAAATTTTTTTCTTTGAATGCAATATAAGAGCTTGATTTATTTGAAAAACCCATATGAATGCCCTTATTTTGAGGGTGGTTTTTAAACCTGTGTAATAACTATCCTAAAAAAAAATCTCTATAAAATGTATGTTAGTTAGAACATATATGATAATTATGTGATAATCTAATATAATGTGAAAACATAAAATCAGAATGTAAGAGAATCTAAGTAGAATTATGTAATGTAATATGTATGTCATGTCTATCATTTCACAAGGGTTTCAAGATAGATGTAATAAATGTATATAACAACAAATTTGAGTAGAACTATGTAGATACCTATGGGGATGGGGCATGATGTCCATCATGACATCCAAGTAGGAAGGGTAGATGCATGAGGTCTCTCATGGCATCAAATATTGGTGTTGTAACAAGTAGATACAAGTGTCATTTCCATGATACGTACAAGAAATCATAAATAAAACATGTGAGGCATGAAAAATAGTCCAAGGGGCCATAATACAAGGGACATGAGCATGTGTCACTAAATATTATAAAATAAAACATACAAGGACATGTTTGAATGTCCACATATGTAAGAGAAAATCAAATTATCTTAGATACACATATAAGAATATGTTTAAATTCTTGCATACAAAATTAGGAAAAAACACAAACAAGGGACATGGTCACATGTCCAAGGCATACATACTTTGAATATAAGTGGTGTAGATCCAAAGAATAAAGGCCTATTCAAATGCCCTTGAATATAAGAGGCATATAAAATACAATCAAGTCTAAACAAGTTAAGCTAGAAATGAAAGTATGCATGAATGTATTAAAATTCTATATAAGAGGTAGGATGTACATATGTTGATTCTAAAGTAGTGATAGTAGGCAAAAAATATGTGTATGAGTATCAATTATCAATATCAAGTTATAATAATGCTAAAAATTGAATGTAAAGAATGTAAGGATAGAACCTAGTAATAGAAACTATGTATAACATGCCCCCAAGTGGGTGAATGTATCAAATAAATAACCATGAATTATGGTATATAGCCCTAATGGGTAGATTATATCAAGTCTAAATTAGTGTAATGGACTCAAGTTATATAATTAATTTGAAAAAGCTTGACAAGAATAAGTGAAACATGTATGTATGGTAAAATGTATTATACTAAGATAGATAACATTTTTGTGTCTAGAAAATATAATAAATGTAACACAACAATGCATATAATCAATAAGTTATGTTTTTTATGAGTAATATTTGAATGTTTTTTTGTGTTTTTGACACATTATATTGTTTTTAATTTTTTGGATAATAATATACATAGAAGCAACATGAAAATGAACTATGTATAAGGAACAAGAGATAAGGAAATTATGTACAAAAGGTTAGGAACCATACTAACCAATGAGTCTCATGAGAGACTCACTATCACTATGAATTGTGTTAAATAATGGAATAGTGATCATGTGTAATATGTTAAAGGGTAACTATTATCCCATAATTTAATTTACTGAGTGATCTATACCTATATTTTCATCTACCTATGTAGTGGTGCTAGGAATTTATAACACTGATTTTGGTGACCCATGAACTATAAGGGTCTTAAGAACCTGTATGGTAGTATAAGATATAGGTGACATAGGTGACCTATGATTATAACCTTTAGAACTTAATTGTACTAATCTTGGCATAAACTAAGTGTAGGAATTGCCTTTATAATTTTTGACATATCTCTGATGAAGCTGTATCTCTAATAATGGTCTCCATGGCAGAGTATGTGTGTGTGTTGATACTTTAGGAGTAGACCCTACCTAAAATAGTGGATGTATTAAACTCTATGATGTATTTATAATACCTATAATTTTATTTGTAACTTATAGCTATGTTATATATTTTAATTGTGTCACAACTATAACTATTGATTGTGTTATAACTACCTATGCGATAGGTAAAAGATACTCTTATGGGAGACCTTCAACTTTGACCACCTTATTTGTAGGTATGTAATTCAGGAATTTGTACACTATGGTCATGATGGCTCATATATTCTATAACCATGGTTTACTCAATAACATATAAAACATGCCTACACTAGGTATGACTAAGAACTAAATGGTTATATGTGTTGGTCTAACCTATATTTGAAGCACAATCTTACCAATGGAGCTTTGAAAATGACCACTAAAACTAATAATAACTATGTTTTTTGGGAATATATCCTACTCTAATTACCCAAATTCTATAAAAGGACCAAAGTGCACATATTAATTCATCATAAATAATCTCATGCTCTGATAAGGTGATGAGTGGTCTAGGTGGGACTGTAGTATGGTATATTCCAATGATGTTATGTAATGGGTGTGCCTAATTTATAATAGTATGATACGAAGCTAGTGGTCGATGTGCTTGATATGTGTAGTGAATACTTGATGTGATTCCTACCTCATTTTTTGTGTGCTTTAGAAATGGATCTGAGAATATATTTAATGTCTTATCTTCCATTTTTTGTACTTTTAGTGCCTCTATGGGTATGCCCACATTAATAATGTTAGCCTCAATCAAATATTATATCTTATTTTTTAGGATTATACATCTATTTGTTGCATGGCCTAGTCCCTATGATATTATTAAAAAACATTGGAATATTAGTTATTTGGAATAGTCCATGTCATATCAGCCTCTTTGATAAGAGGGAGTGATATGACATTGCATTCCAAGAGATATTTTAAAACATGTGTTGGTGACTCAAGAAGTTTGGTGAAGATCCGGCACTAAGGATTAGATAAATCCAATTTAGGAGATAGCTCAAAAGTTGTGTTGATTGTGGACTTTTGATCAGTCTTTTTATCAGTGGACATTACCTTGTAGGGAGTCTTATTTTAACTCTTAGCATTTGATTCTGATCCATTTGTATAATTTAGTTTACCCATTGATAAATTCTTGATCTCTATTAATTTTACTATGTGGCACAAATTTATGAATGTGTAAAACTTATTAAATGAGATAAGTTCATGTAATGCTAGTAAAAGACTCTATTTAAAACTATCCTAAAGATCTTTGTCAGCCATGCGGCTAATCAATTGATATATTATAGTCCTGTACCATAATATGTATTTTGTGATAGGTTCATTTTACTTTTGTTTCAACTATGCAATTTGGGCATATGAGATCATGCCACTAATATTGATGGAGAAGTGTGCTAAAAACATGTCTGCCAAAGGATTGAATGTTGCGATAGATTAATTTGGTAAGTCATAAAACCATTTTAAGGCATAATCCTTTAAATTTCATGGAAACAACCTCATGAGAAGCCAATAATTGGACACGTAGTCCAAACATGTTGTGTGGAAAGCTATGAGATGGTGCTTTGGGTCACCCTTGCCATCATATAATGTAATATTAGGTGTCACAAATCTAAATGGAAATGGAGTTCCTACTATATTATGTGTCAAAGGTGTATGTAAGATAATATTATAATCTAAGGCATGTTATGGCCTAATGTCTCCATTATCAAGATGTAACATCTTAGCCTATAGAGTATGAACCTTGTGCATAAGGGATTGTACATATGGAGTGGAGGAACTAGCCACAAGAGGTGTAGCTATCACTGAAGGTTATTTAATTACAATTTTTGGTATTTATAGTTAAGTTGGCCCCACTAAAGGTGTAAAAACATTATTAGCTAAGGGAGTTGAAGATTGGCCATCATTTGATTTTTAGAGTTCTTGAATAATTCTAATGAGGTCATCTTGCATATCTAAATGTTTTGACACATAATCTTACAATTGTTTCTTATTAGTCTCATTAAATTAGTTGTTACATCATGCCATTATAGTGTAGGAATTAGGAAAACAAACCATGTTATATTTTGAACCTTTAAAGAATTTTAATCTAAGAGAGAATATAAAAAATAAATATTGAAACAAATCTAAAATTTTGGAACTAAAATATAAGCAATAGAAAAGGGATACAAACCCTATGAGCATCTAGGGTTGAGGTTTGATCAATATTCAAAGTAAGTTAGGTTCACCAAATGTTTTAACCTTAAAAGATTTTACTAGTGTAAATCCTATATTTGATTAAAGGGTTAAGTAGTCTAAATTAGGGAAATAATATGCAGAAAATAACCACTAATTTTTTATATATTTGACTAGCTTTGACTTTCTAAAAATAGTAATAAATATGTGTAAATAAATACTTATTTGGAAAACACTTGATACATATGATTTGAGTGCTAGAAACTAAGATAAGAATAGGTCTGAGTGTCATAAAATGGATCCATGTGTTATAACCCCTCCTAAATAGTAGCACCACATTTGAACAAAGGTGCCATGTGGCTCTAGTGTCTTGATATTAGCACTAATGTTCTATATTTAAATGATTTTTGGGTTTTGTATATCAGGTCCCTTTCCATCTTTGGTCCAAAATTCAGGTTTTTTAATCAATAAATTTTATTTTATATTTATTTTAATCTAAAAAACCATAGGTTTTCATGGTTGTTAGGGTTTGAATGAACACCATGAGAAAGGGGTTAGTGGTTATGATTTGTTGTACATGTGATCCACACCCATGTATGGTAACATTACCTACATACCAATACTCTGAGGAGGGATCAAGCCTAATGTAGTTTACCACCTAAGAGCTTGGTACAAGTACAAGTGAATTCTAGAATTCTAGTGGCCTTGAGTGACTTGAGTGTGATTAAGATTTAAAATATATAAAATATGAGTTTAGGGAAGTTTTAGATGTTAGTATGAATAAGTAGGTAAGAATAAGAATTAATAAACTTGATTCTTTTCAATTTGTTTTATGTTTGAATAGGTATTTTGCATTTAATTTCTATATAGTGGATAGAGGTATAAAATTCATGTATTTATAGTGTTTGTAGCCTGTGTGGATAATAAAATATGCTTAGCTTGGACTTAAGAGGGTTTTGACATTGAAAATATATTCATTTAGGAAAGATAGGGTAAAGGAAATTGGCATCATTTTGGAGACAATAGTGCCACTTAGATATAGTGTATTTAATGTGGCACTAATATCTAGATCACATATTGTTAGGCAAAAAGGGCCAATATTTCAAAATAAGTGTCTGAGGATGTGTTTAATCTGAATAAGGATGCTTGTGGTCTACACAAAGGTTGAAAAAGTGTGATATTATGCTCTAGTATGCATTTAAGGCTATGTTAGGAATAGGTAGTACCAAGTAGAACTCTTAACACTCAAATACCACTTTTAGACAATTAAACATGTCATGAGTTCTAGGTTTTTCATAGGGTTTTGCTTAGAGTTATAGTTTTTACTACTCATTCTTAGAATATATATACACCAAGTATTAGATTGGGGGCATGTGCATGGCATATGACTTCCTCAATAGTTTTACTCTAGTTTTGTAGATCAGATGTCAACACTTTTCATTATTCATGATGTATACACTATACTTAGATTATAAAAAATATTTTCATGACGTTTTATCTATAAATTAGCCGTATTCCGTCTCAAGTGGTTGGTTCACCTTTTTATACTAGTTTATAAAATAGAACATTCTATTGGAATTCAAATGGGGATTTGAATGTAATTCAATACCATGAGTATGCAATGATGAAGTCAAGCATACCTTTATTTCTTAATTACACTCTCCTAATCAATGAATATTGTAACATAAATAGTCCAATCCAATCTTTTCAATGAAAATTAAATATCTAAGGGTCCTACCCTCTACATTCATTAGTCTTATACCAAAAAACATAATGGTTCACATACCTAATCAAGTTTAAATGTTCTTTTTTATTATATTCATAAGTTTTATTATATTTACTTCATGATTCTCATCTTAAGTAAACACCAATGTTATACATGTTTCATTATAGGTATACATTAATCAAAATTCAATATTGTGGCCAACATTATAGACTACACTTCATAAGTAATTTCAATTATGCACTTTTTCCTTTTTCTCTATTAATTTTACTTTGATACATTATTCTAATGGGGGGATATAGACACATAAATTAACATTTAATATAAAATCATGCACTTATATCACTCTTTTGACACACACATCACATGAATTATTCTATGACCTTTTGACCACTCTCCTTCACATTCTATGTAGATGACTCATTCTTACAAATAAGTATATTACTAAATAATACCTCTATATAGTTTTCTTAGTAGCGTAGGCTCATGCCTAGATTGATTCATACCATCATATTAGAATTTATTTCCCTTAGGATAGGATTAACCTACTTGGACAATAATTCACCACATTATTTTATGATCCCACCAACAATGTCCTCCTACTAATTAACAATTATTTTCCAAACATTAAAAGTTTTATAAGGTTCATCCCTCAAGTTTAGGAATCTGATCTAATTAAATCATAAAAATAACACTATATAAGTACATTTCAAACTTAGTTTAACATAAGAGTCTTACACACTAAAAAACACCATAATTACAATTGTGCATTGAGACTAAATTCCATATTTATTCTAATTTTCATTATATATAACCTAGATCACTTAATCACACCAAGATTACATCATCATATAGAACTTTTCACTAATTTCACATGCACCACTATAGCATGGGATAAATACATGGAGTTTGAACCCTCTTTAGAGTATCGGTATGTAGGCAATGCTCAACACATGGGGTGTTGAGGTCAATCATAAAATCAATTATTGACATATTTTTACTCAATTATTGTATCTTTTCATCTTGTCTGTTGAGATTGGTTTTCAAGTGGAAAAAGAGTTAAACAATGGTCATCTAAGTAAATTAAAATCTCTTACACAGTGTTTAGAATTAATAGGTGAAGCTGCATAAAACCAAAAAATCTTAGGATCTTGATTTTATGTTAGACACTAATACTCCTTAGGCATAAGATCATACCCACTACTATCTACTCACATTGTTATTGTCTAAGAACCCTTCCAACTCCTGTGTTGGGTCTTTACATAGTCAAATTAGTTAACTTGTTAGATTTAGATCCATAATCATTCTATGTCTTAGTTTTCTAGTTAAGATAAATTTATCTCTTGCACTTTCCATATTTAGTATGCTTCTAGATTTTATAATTTTCAAATAAATTTGTGTCATTTGTTTCATATCTTTAAAATTTTGATTTTGCACAATAGTTTATCATATTAAGTAATCTATTTATCTAGTTTGCCAAAATTTGGTAAAACACATTATTTCTATTTTATTTCAGTTTTATCATGTCTATATTTATGATAATATATGTGCTTATAATGTTCAATATGTGAAGGTTTATTTATTATCTTTGAAATAAAACCATAAATTAATTTATGTGTTTATTTATCTTTAAGAATGTGTTATATATGGCTCACTTAACATTTTCCATTGACCTGAGCTTTTCCTGAGAGTTTAAGAGATTCAATAGTTGATTCACATGACCAGAATCCCTCTCTTCCCCCGTGAAGATGAATAATATTGGTGGCTAGATAAGAATGGATGGTTTTCTATCAAGTTTGCTTATCATTTTCTAATTCTTGAGGCTCATAATAAAGACTTATGGAAAAAGGTTTGGCATTATAAACTTATACCAAAAATTAACATGTTTTGGTGCACTGATACTCATAACAAAATCTTAACACATGACAACCTTCAAAAGAGAGGGTTTACCCTGGTCAACAAATGTTGTTTGTGTGGTTTAAAAGAGGAAATAGTTTCACACCTTTTCATTCACTGTGATTTTTCCTGGGAATTATGGGGCATAATTCTAAATAACTTTGGTATTGAATGGGTCTATAACTCTGACCTTAAGGAAGTAATCCTTATCTAGAATCCCTCCTTTACACATCCCTAGCTTATGGAATTATAGAATCAAACTCTACCCTATTTGAGTTGGATTTTATGGAAAAAGTGCAGCCACAAAATCTTAAGGGACACTGCTAGAAATTCATCTCAAGTGTTTCATTCTTTTGTTAAGACTCTTATGGAAAGAGTCACCACTACCCATATTCATTCTGTGGAAAAACCCCTAACTCAAGTTGAAAATCAAATTGTATCTAATTGGAAAGTTTAAAATCATATCCCTGATTATAATAACTCCAAAATTCTACAAAGACTAAATACTAAATGGATTCCCCCAAAGCCTAACTAGATGAAACTCAACTTTGATTGGGCATCCAAGTCTGATGGTAAAGCTAGTGGAGGAGGAATTATAAGAAATGATAAAGGATGGACGATTGTTGTCTATGCTAGTGGAATAAGATTCTAGAGTAATAATTATACTGAAGTAATGACTATCCTATGGGGGTTAAAATTGGCTATATCCCTAGGAATAAGGAACTTGAGTATACAGGGAGACTCTAAAATGGTCATAGATGCAGTTAATAAAACATTGAATGTGGGAATTAAGCTAAAAGATAACATTAGGGATATCTAATTTCTTTTTTGAAAGGTTTCTAGAGTGGATATTTCACATATTTATAGAGAGAGAAATAGTGTTGCTGATGCCTATGCCAATCTTGGTCAGCAATTTTCAGATTGGTAGGTTTGGCACCAAGTTGCTCATATTCCTTTAAGCATTAGGGATATTATTCAAAAGGAGATGACTTGTCAAGGATGAGTTGAACTTATGAGAAGGATAGATCTCATAGGTGGTCCATTTGGAGGTGGCCATCGTGGATCTCAGAACTTGATAACTATTGTACTCTTTTGAAAATCATTCATGATTTATTGTATCAAGATGTTAAGGCACACGGGTCTCATTATGAAGATCACTGGGAAATGATTTCCAAGCATGGGAGTAGAAAATGTCATCTCTATATGGTATTTTGAATTATGAGCCACCACATTATCATTATACGTAATAAGGAGCAAGGGTTTGTAACCACTTCAAAATTAAAGGTTAAAATTAGGAACTCTATAGGTTTGGTCTATAAATCCAAAATGGGAGGAGATCGAATTCAAATAGAACCAGTCTCTTGCTATGAGTTCAAAGATAATCTGTTTGTTTGGCATTACTGTAAAGAAGGGGGGATTAGCCTATACCTGGAAAGGCTTAATGGGTTTAATGAAAACTTATCTAAGTAATTTGTGAGGTCTTGGTTAAATAGGTGAGTCACTGTTGGAAGAATCAATTTTGAGATTTCTAAAAAGGTGATTACTATGGCTACAAGAATGTCCATGCAAGGGATAAAACTTCAAAGGAAGACAAAAATTATGGATCTCTCAAGCCATAAACTATTCCTGGGAGAAAGGAAAGAACTCATTCCTTACCAAGGAGGATTCAAGCATGCTAAACTACCTAAACCATGGGACAGAGTGTGCTTCATCCTCATGAAGTACTTCAAACTCAAAGGATGATTTACCAGGTTCTATAATTACCACCTCTGCCTTTTAAATCACTTCAGGTGTAATGCTCTCATCAGTTTTCCTTTTTACCTGCTCTCCTCTCTAGAACATTCTATCCATAGGGTGAGAGCAAAAATGTCTAAAAAACTAGATATGATCCTATTCCCCTACACCAAGGCCTCATTCTCTATTTGTATAATTTTCACCAAGCCCTTGAGCCATCCAAGACTATCAAAATTGATAGTGGGGATATTTCTTCTAATCCTTTATCTAGTGATGCTATTGATGAGTCCTATTTTTCCCCTATTCCTACCAAAACTAAAGAAGTCTCTTTCTCTACCCCAAAAGAGACCCCTGTTGACACCCCTGGCTCTTTTTTGAGTAAGAAGGGAAAGAAGAGGAAGGTTGATGTGGAAGAAGAGAATATTGGGGGGACCACTATGGGGTCCCATCAAAATCTTGGTAAGACCATGAGGGGTCAAGGTGGTAAATCTTATAAGTCTTCTAAGGTTAATAAGGAGGGCTTCTCCTTTGGAGTTTGAAGGTCAGGACAGATTGCTGGTAAACTTGATCCTAAGGCTAGGCTTATAGACTATTCAAAGAGTGCCTCAAAGGAAGCGACCCAGGAGGAAGAGTCAAAGGAATTGGAAGTCCAAGAAATTTTTGAGGACACTAAAGGGAAGTAGGAGACTAGGGAATTGTAGGCTACTGAGGAGGATGGTGCTAACATTATGAAAACTACTGACAAAAGGGGGAAAATATATGTTGAGGAAGTTGGTGAGGAAATCAAGAATGAGATTGGTTTGAAATCTAAAATTGATGCACTAAAGGATCTTATTTAGAAGCTAGAGAAAAACTTCACCACTAGGCTCTGGAATTCTATTCTCCTAAACATGTCTATGCTGAAAGAAGTGGGTAATATTGAGCCTACTATCAATGCAGAGAATACTAAGAAACTAAATGATCTTCTCAAATCAATGGTTATGTAAGGTGATACCTCTCTGACTCTCATCTTTCTATTTATTCTTTATTTATTTTTTTGTGTTTGCTAGTACTCTATTAGTTCCATCTTTTCTCAAAAGGCATATTTTGTTTGATTGCCTTCTTGTCTTCTTTTCTTTGTAAGGCTTTGGCCCCTGGTCTGCTGCCTTACTTTATCAAAAACAATTTCCATCAATTTATTTTTACATCCAATTTTTTTTAGATGGATTGGCCTTTGATATTATTCTTTTGGATTCTTAACATTATAAATGTAATATAGAGGTTTTTTAATAATATCTTGAAAATATAATAAAGCATAACTCACTTGTTTTGTGATACCCAGAATGTGCTAGGCATATGGGATTGTAAAGGCCAAACTAAAATAATTGTTCTATGTAATTATTTTCTAGGTGATTTTTATATGATTACAATGCAATATTAATATTATCTTGTTAATCTTGGTTTACTTTAATTATTACTTGTATATTTATTTTAATAACTTTGTTAATTAATGTAGATGTGAAATTGAAATTAATTATTTAATTATATTATGTCTTAGTTTTAAAATATAAATAGATTTAATGAAATAATTGTTTGATTGTGGGTTTAGAGAAGGTGGAGATTTGTGGAATTGAATATTAATTATATATTAAATTAATTATTGTCAAATATCTTTTGTGAAAAATAATCTTTAAAGAAATACCTTCTAATGGAATAAATGATGTGTTATATGTAATTTTGTGTGTGTATGTGTACATATACATACATACATACATATGTATGTATGTACATAAATGTATATACAAAAAATTATATATATATATATATATATATATATATGCACACTCATGTGTGTGTATATGTTTCTATGTATATATATGTATGTATACACATATAAACACACATGAATTTCATATGCATTTATGGTGTAGATATTATTTATATTTCTTTCACATCACTCAAGTTCATCTTTACTCTTTATGCATATTATATAATCAAGTTGATTTCAAACAAACTGAACTAATTATATGGACAATTTGAGAGCTGAAAAAATAATTACGTGCATATTTAATTTTATAAATCACATAAATTTTCCAAAAAATATTATAAGACATTCAAAGAACAAGACAAAACATTATAATAAACTGGTATAAATAATATATGAGAATTAGGAGGGTAGAATACATAATAAACATTAAATTATCATCATATTCAAAATAATGTTGGTCTCTCATCTATTTTACTAGGCATGACCATGTCAAATACTTTAAAATTTACCTTAAAATATTTTTTTAAAGATACTACAACCTATAACTCATATATTCTACTACCTTGATGGAGAAGAAAAAAGTAGTTTTGATGAAAAAAACACAAGCAATGAAATGTTATATATTATTTATAACTACCATTATTTTCCTTTGTCATTACATTTTTTTATTGCATTTTCATATGATTTTTCATTCAATATAAATAAAGTATCATAATCATTGACACTTGGCTCTAAACTAATATGTGATCATCATATATCTAGCCTAACACACTTCATTTATAGTTTACATTTCACTCATTCCCATGATTCACCCATTTGAATCATATATTTTATTATTTTTTTTGTAAAATCATAAATTTTTAAATCTAATAGAAATTTCAAGTGAATTCCATCATTGCCTTTTTATAAGGAGTTAGTTTCAACATTAGAATCTATTCAAGTAAAATTGGAAATGAAGACTTAGTAGAGGAAGTGGTAGCTAAGATTATTATAATTTCATTCACATAATATTTTCCCTCTCATGTATTAAAAAATAAGTTACACAAATCATAAATCAACTATCCATATAATATAAAATGTAGCCTAAATATTTGTAGATTCTTAGTGATGTGAAAATGTTTGAGGTAGTGATTTTATCCAAAATTACATGGAACCATAGTCTAAAGAATTATTTTTATAGTAAAAATCAGGTCCATTACTCACCTATATCTTATTAATAATTTGGTTTGTCCTAAACTTTGGAAGATCATATGGTAATAAATAAAAACTAATAAATTTCTCTTTAATAAACAACATAATGACCTAATATTACTATGTATAAATGCTAAGCATTTCAAATATTTTAAAACTATGTTCAATAACTTTAAGATAGATATTTATATATTATTAATTATCTTTCACATACCGGATTGAATTTTGGAGTGAATGATGCACAACTATTGATTTACAAAAAATAAAAGGAATAATATCTAATAGTTGATTAAATACATTGAATGGATATTTGAATAATTTAGTTTTTGTGGATATGGAATCGACCAAAATTTCCTAACTTTTTAAAAAACATATATATAAAATAATCCAAATTGATGAAAGTTTGATAAATATTTTTTTCCTATTATTTTTAAGTGTATATTTTAAATATTGATGTTACTTCATTATTATTGAGTACCTTATTGTTTATGCACTTTTTACATTTATGTGACCAATAAAAATGATTCATTTAATCCATTTTTTTCTTTAGATAAATTAGAGGAATCAAAGATGTGGAAACATAATTTTTTTACAATGATTAAATTCTTCATTAATGTATTGAACTGAGAGTTATTCATTATGGTTTGGAATTTTTTGTGGACAACTATAAATTCAATAATTCTATATGAAGAGATAGTGATATGTAAAACATGTGTGGGAGAGTGTTCCAAATCCATCTAAACATTATATAATTATTTCAAAAGTTGAGGACAACTTACCAAAAAATATTAATTTACTATAAATAATATTCTTAGTGAGTACATTTAAATAAATCAAAAATTATTTTTAACAAATTTTTATTTACTGTTACCATACTAAAAAAAACCACTTTAGGCATGCTCATTAAAGAATTTTTATGATTCATTACTTCAAAAAAATAGATACCTAAATAACACCCAAAAATAACATTAGAAATAAAAATGTGGCATGAATCACAAAGTAAACAACATATTCAATGATTACTATAATAATCCGTGTGTTATATTTTTTAGATCTAGATTTTAGTGTGTTTCTCAATGATCCATGATGAATGCACCAATGTACCAATTACTTCATCTACACACAATATATTTACCATGTATATTAGTTTTTATGTTTATAAAATAGGGTTTATGATATAAATGGGTTGATGCATAAAGTTACGGGACAAAAAACATGATAGTCCTCTAACTTTGCCAAAAAATTTACAAAGGGTGTATGCCCTTTTTTTTGAAAGATTGAGGCTCATGTTATTTCTTGAGCCTCGAGGGTGTACACCCTTTATAAAAGGTGTACACCTTTTATAAAATACATTCACCTTTTATAAAGGGTGTATGCCCTTTGCAATTAATAAAGGGCATACACCTTTATAAAGGGTGTACACCCTTCCTTAATTTTCATTTCAATAAGCTATAGAGGAGAAACCCATCAGTAAGAGAGTTGGAGAAGAATGTTTTTTTGTTAAATTTATAGATTTATGCATGCACTTTGGAGCTTCATTTTGCCAATGGGATTTGGCATTGGATTGCTTCAAATTAGGTATGTTATTTTTGCGTTTTTTTCATTTATTTGTAACTTATTGAACTAGGGCTTTGAATTTAAATTTTCATTGAATTTTTTACATTGGTTATTTCTTTAATAAAAATTTAGATACATAAGTTCCATTGATCTATTTCCTAAATAAAATTTTGGAAAAAACCCCATAGAGTTTGATTTTGCATGAGAAGAAATTGAATTGCATGAGAAATACAATGCCAAAAATAAAAAACTACAAATAATTATTAATGGTTTGCATCACTCTTCAGTTGGTAGTGCACAAATTCAACATGAAAATATATTAGAATTTATTTTTAATGAAGTGGGAAATATGACTTCACAATTGGATGCAATGTTGCATCAAAGAGAGGCTCTGAAATTATTTCAATAAATTGTCATATGAAGATGTGAAAAAAAAATAATAAAAGAAGATTTTTGTGACTTATTTATTAAACCTTGAACCAACCTAATTCTACCAAAAATTTACAAACACATTAGTATTGATTGGTATATTCATGCAAAGATTAAAAATAACTTTTAGGATAGGTCATGGATGGTGTTTGATGAGCCTCCATGTATCAATAATGAGGTTCCATTATATTTTTTGAGAAAATTGTACTGAGTTTGTATTGTAAACGATTACAAATTATTTCAACATGAAGGCATCCCAAGGTAGGGGAGGTGTGTCTTCATTTGATAGACCTGGTGCTAGGTGGGACTAAAACCATCATAACCAACCTCCAAAAAATAGAATAATAATATCACATGCCACTATTCCTAAAATTTTGCATCATAATGTACAGATGGACACCCTTGAGGTGGTTACTAATTTGACACAAATTATGATTGATCATGGTATGCATACTTTGAAGACTTCTACTTAGCCTATAGGTGGTGCTACTAGTATTGGTTGTGTTATTGGCAATGGTGGTGTTAGTGCTAGTGGTATTGGTGGTAGTGGTGGTGTCAGTGCTAGTGGTATTGGTGGTAGTGGTGGTGTTGGCATAGGTTCTATTTTCCCTCCTTATACTCATGTTATAATTCCTATGCATCATTACACATCTTATAAGAGGAAGCATACAAGACCTCCTTTTTAGGTGAGACATACATAGAGTAAATTTATGAAAACTAGGATGCTAGAGCATACACCATCTATATATGAGTTAATAGTGATATACACTAGCATGCTAGATAGTAGCATTTTAGACATTAGCTTACTAGAGCATATGCCACATGTAGATGCTTCAACAATGCATGAGACTAGAATTTTAGACACTATGTGAGATGTGGGAGCTTCAACAACTCATATCAAGATAGGCTAGGATCTTATTGTAGAGGATTATTCACAATATATATTTGATACACATATTTAATTTTAATTATTATTATTTATTTGTAAAATAATATTAATTTTATTTTCTAGTACATGTGTTTACCTAATTAACTAATTTATTTGACTAGAATTATTATTTATTGTTTGTATCTAGTTGATTGGTGATATTTTGGGTACCTCAGCAGACCTTGACACTATTATAGAGGATGTAATTAGAATGGGTGTACCTTACACATAGGTTTGTAAATTTTTAAATTAACATATTTACTCATTTACATGTTTATAATCCTTTGAACAAAAAACTCTATTTTAATATATATTATAGTCATAGTTTTTTATCATGTTTGTTGGATTCACAAATTATTCATTTATTGGTTTTATATATGATGAGGGATGTTATGGGAACCCCTCATGGATGATAAAAATTATAGGTTACGTTGCTTATACATTAGAGAATCCACTATCTCTACAATAGGTTATGATTCAGGGACGGAGACTGGTGAGAACACATAGTTTAATTGTTTTTATCTTTAATCAATGATATTTTATGTCATATTTACATAATTGTATGAAAATCTAGATCTAATGATATATGTATTCTCCATAGGATTCCACATCTCATGTTTATATGTAGTTTCATAGCCCTAAATAACCTTTTAGTTGGAATACAATGAGTGTAGAATCAATTTACAAAATTTTATATTCTTGAAAAATTAATCAAATTTTTAATATACAATTTTAATGTATTAATTTTTATATTTTATATGTTGTGTAGAGAAAAAATATTTCATTGGTTGCCTCATAATCTGAGAGGAGAGTATCTCCTCATATAGAGGCATCCAACACCCTTGGCTCTATGTCCATGACAAAAAAGCATAATTTATTTGGAGGAAATGAGAAGCATGAGAGCTAATAATTGTGATAGGGATCTATTTGTAGATAGAATATATTTTGTATACTAATATGGCCCACATTGTATGCCTATATGGTGTACTTTGTCTATGTACATAGTTATAGGCATAATAGATTTTATATGTTGATATGGCCCACATTATATGCCTTTATGGTGCATTTTGTATATGTACTTGTTATGGTCTACATTTTTTCTTGATATATGCTAAATTATGACATGGAACTTTGCATGTATCACATGACTATTAGACAATATGATTCCTTTAATTATGCATATTTTCTATTTTTATCATTTAATGTTTACACATATTATTGGTTAATCATTGAACTACTACTTCATATGGGGTTAAATAAAATCACATTATTCTCTAGGTTAGGTGCCTTGAATCACTATGTATATTTTACATTTACATTTGATATTTGTTATTTAATTGTTTCATTTACATTTGCTATTTATTTTCCAACCCACTCATAAATCCCCATCTATACCTCTAGCATAGAAGCAAAAAAGAATTCATAGAGGATACCAACCTAAGAAGGCCACACAAAACTTGACTCCTCCTATTCTTTGTAGCTCAGACAAAGGCAAGAATAATTATAGTGAAAAGTGGTGCCATCAACAATTACCAAATAGCCACAAACACTATCAATGTTGGGCATAATAATCCTTTATTTTAAAACCTAAATCATATCATGCACATATAGATGATACTGAACCAAATAACACTTTTCTAATCACTATCACTACTTCCATAGAGACATATAAGGAGTGTGAATGCCTCTTCCATACCATGTTATGGGTTAAGGTTTAATTAATTCATGTATTATCATTGACAATCTAAGCCAAAATAACATTATCACACTAGATATAACCCAAAAACTTAGCCTTCTCACTATTTTGCATCACAAGATATAATCCATGTGGTGGATTAAATAAGGTACAAATATATAGGTTTAGGCAATGCACATTCTAGTATAAATTTGAACCTAAGGACAACAACATCACTTGAAACATTGTGCCTCTTTAAGTCCATACCATATTATTAGGGAAGTTGTACTTGTATGACTGAGATTCTACATATCAAGTGAAACCAAAAATTAGGGATGTACACACAAAATATTGCTTCTTCAACCTCTTATAGTCAACTCTACTAACCAAAGTAACATTGGTCTCTTCTTGCTAATCCTTCTTGTTGGTTTAGTAACCGGTCATGTTCTTTGTTTTCTTTTTGTAATCCTTTGCCTTTGGTGAAACCAGATCTCTGTTAAATCTCGGTTTTGACCGGAAGTATTTCTGGTGGTTTCAGGTCCATTAAAAACCTATTTTTGCTACCTCCTTGTAGTAGGTTTTAGGCTTTTCCTGTGGTCTTGGACAATCTTTCTTTCTTTCTTTGTAACAGGGTTTCGGGGCCCCTTCAAAACCTGCTTTTACCTCAATCTAAAACATTGGTCTCTTCTAAAAAATGTCATAAACTAATCATGCATGTGCATAGTTTCATGTTTCTCATGGTTTATCTTAAGACACCTATGTAGGAAATAAAATAAGAGTTTATAATGTGATCAATGAAATAAATGTCCCAATCATAAAAAATCAACAAGTTATTAAAGCCACATAATGGATTCTTCCTAGAGCTTGAAATTATTCCAATGCACTACGTAGTAGAACACCACATATATTTGGTCCACATACAAAAAATACTTTATATCATAAATAAATTTGGGAGAATGATGAATCCTAGTGTTAAATATAGGATATCCTTGATCAGGTCAAGATAAGACATGGGTCTTCTCCTTGCAAGAGTCTAATATCCCTCACACCCAAGAATAATGGTTCATATCATCTGTCCATTGGCTATCACTCAATAAAATCATGGTGAAGAATTAGTGTCTAATGTTAAGCATTGATAGCCTCTTAAACCATATATAAGGTGTAAAATACTTCACCAAAATAATAAATAATAATAAACTTTAAACGGACTCGGGATCAATTTCATGGACATGTAAATATTATAGATTGTACTTGATCATAAATGTTAGAAGGTCTAGTGATGCACTTGTGTATGTATTCATCTCCTACTTATCCATAAAATAAATAAATAAAATTATATGTGTCCATATATTCACTATGGTCTACTTATACATGGGATAATATCGACATTGATATCCCTCTCTAGATTATTCACAAAATTACAATCTTGGCAAGGCAAGAATATAGACACAAATGAAGATACTTAAGTGACTTTGATATTCCTTGACTAGTATATAAAACTTGAGGTTATATTATTATGGTATTTAAAGAAATATTCAATCTTTATCTCAATATGGAAAACCATTCCATCTATTGGTTTTGTCTATTTGAACTCAAAAGACTTAAAACTCTCTACAAGCTAATTAAGCCTAAATGCCTCCAAAAGATCAAAACAAGAAATATTTAAAAACAAGGGTATAAATCAATCTAAAATAATTTATCACAATATTTTTTACTTGAATCAAATTTTTCAACACCTTAAAAGTTTTGCTACAATGAATTTTATCAAAAACCTCTCATAGACTTACTAGTCTTAATGTTGTTGTAACATGCCAAAACCCATTCTATATTGAATTAACACTTCAAGACACCTTAGTCATATGTATTTACATGTTTTATGAATTATAAATGATAGATAAAAGGTTTGGATTTCCAATTTTAATACTTTACCCAGAAATTCATAAAATCATGTTTTGTCTATTATGCCTAATTACCCTTTAGTAGGTCAAAACACAAGATATAGTTTTCTTACAACAAATAATACTTTAATGAGGTCTATCCAAAAGAATTATAGGTGTCTAAAAATTCATTTGGATTTTATAGACTCAATTTTTAAGTTTATAAACCAATCTCTCTCCTCATTTTCAAAGAAACATAGAAAATAGGGTATCTCTTACAAATATTTGATTGGTTAGAGTCCAATTGATGAACTATCTATGTGAACATGTCTAGATGGGAGTTTTTATGCTAAAACCACCTTTTTTCGGTCTTGTTAGACCCCTAATATTTAAATTTTTAGTTGGTTGGATACATACTTAAATATAATTCACTCATCCTCAAATGTACAAAATGAGTGAACTTCCATGGTGCATTGCATGATAACTATAAGGGCTAGAGGTGAACCATCAGCTCCTACACATGTAGGGACAAGTCATATAAGAGATATTAGGAGGATTTTATCTAACTCATGATGGATGAGATTCAAAAATGAGGTTTATCTCACAATGAAATATCTAAAAATAGGATAAAATTAGGTCAGTAGGGGCCATAGATTATCACTGTCAACCCAATTGACAAACCATGCATGTAGCCACATCTAGATGGCTGATTTTAAAATAGAAACACCTTTATTCAATATAATTAGACCCTTGAGAGTGAAATTTACAATTGGTTAGAGGCATTCCTAAAGATAATTCACTCATCCTTGAATTTGTAAAATGAGCAAACTTTACTCATGTGTTACATGAGACCGTGAGGAATAAAGATAGACCATTAGCTATTACATGTGTAGAGATGAGCTATCTAAGAAATCCTAGGAGGATTTTATCTAAGTTATGATGGGTGAGATGTGGTAATGAGTTTTTTTCATGGATAAATCTCTTATAATGGGCTAAAAGTTGGTCTGTGACGGCCATAGAATCTGACTCATCAACCCAATTGACAAATCATCTATGCATACACATCTAGATGGGCATTTATAAGATAGAACCACATATTTAAAACTTGGTAGACCCTCAAGAGTGAAATTTATAGTTGGTCAGAGGCATACGTTAAGATAATTCACTCATCCCTAAATGTGCAAAATGTGTAAACTTTCATGGCACGTTCCATGAGAATTGTGAAGGCTAGAGACTATTGTTAGCTCCTAAACATGTAGGGATGAGTCCTATAAGAAATATTAGGAGGATTTTATCTAACTCATGATGGATAATATGTCACAATGAGGTTTCTTTCATGGTCAAATCTCTTAAATTGGGGTAAAATTTGGTCAATGAGGGCCATAAATTGTGACTCATTAGCCTAATTGATGAGCTATCTATATAAACACATCTAAATGGGAATTTTTAGGCTATAACCACCTTTTCTTGATCTTGATAGACCTAAAATATTAAAATTTGTAGCTATTTAGAGGCATTCTTGAAGAGAATTCACTTGTCCCTAAATGTGCAAAATGAGAGAACTTCAGTTACACATTACACAAGATATGTGAGGGCTTAAGATGAAATATTAGATCCTACATGTGTAGAGACAAGTTATATAGGAAATACTAGGAGTATTTTATCTAACTCATGATGGATGAGATGAAAAAAATGAGGTTTCTCTAATGGCCAAATCTCTCAAAATAGGGTAAAAGTTGGTGAGTGAGGGCCATATATTTTGGATCATAATCCTAATCGATGAACCGTCTATGTAGACACATTTAGATGGTCATTTATAGGATAAAACCACATTTTTATAGTCTTGGTAGATCCTTGAGAGTTAAATTTTCACTTGCTTAGAGGAATTCCTTGAGAGAATTCACTCGTCCTTGAATGTGTGAAATGACTAAACTTTTATGGCATGTTGCATGAGAACTATGAGGGATAGAGATGAACCATTAGTTCTTACACATGTAATGATGAGTCATATAAGAAAAAATAGTAGGATTTTATGTAACTCATGATGGATGAGACATGGAAATGAGGTTTCTTTCATGGTCAAATCTCTTAGAATAGGGTAAAACTTGGTCAATGGGGGTCATAAATTAGGACTCGTCAGACCAATCAATGAAAGGTCTATGTAGACACTTTTGAATGGGTGTTTTTAGGCTATAAGAACCTTTGTTCAATATTGGTATACCATTGGAAGTGAAAGTTTTAGTTGGTTAGAGGCATTCCTTAAGATAATTCACTCATCCCTAAATGTGTAAAATGAGAAAACTTCAATCACACATTACATGAGAACCACAAGGGATAGAGATGAACCATTAGCTCTTACACGTGTAAGGATGAGTCCTTTAAGAAAGCCTAGAAGGATTTTATCTAACTCATGATGGAAAGTATGTAGCAATGAGGTTTCATTCATGGCTAAATCTATTAGAATGGGCTAAAAATTAGTTAGCCAGGGTCATAGATTATGACTCATAAACCCAATTAATGAGTTGTCTATATAGACAGGTCTAGATGGGTGTTTTTAGGATAGAACCAACTTTTTCTAATCTTGGTCAGAGGCATTACTTAAGAGAATTCACTCATCCCTGAATGTGTAAAATGAGCAAACTTCGATCATGCATTACATGAGAACCATGAGAGTTGGAGATAAACCATCAGCTCCTACACATGTGGGGATGAGTCCTCTAAGAAAAACAAGAGTATTTTATCTAACTCATGATGGATGAGACATAACAATAAGGTTCCTCTCATGGCCAAATCTACTAGAATGGGCTAAAATTTGGTTAATGAGGGATGTAGATTCTGACTCATCATCTTAATCGATGAACCATCTACATGAACATGTCTAGATGGGAATTTTTAGGCTAGAACCAAATTTGTTTAGTCTTGGTTGACCCTTAAGGGTGAAAGTTATAGTTGGTTAGATGCATCCCTTAAGAGAATTGACTCATCCTTGAATGTGTAAAATTAGCAAATTTTGATCACATATTACACAAGAACCGTGAGGGATAGAGATGAATCATAAGCTCTTATATATATATAGGGATGAGTCCCATAAGAAAACTTAGGTGGATTTTATCTAACTTATGACAAATAAGATGCAACAACAAGGTTTCTCTCATGGCCAAATATCTCAAAACTAGATAAAAATTAGATAGTGGGGACCATAAATTGTGACTCATTAGCCTAATCAATGAATCATATACACAAACACATCTAGATGGGTGTTTTTAAGCTAGAAAAACATTTATCTAGTCTTGATAGAACCTCAAGATTAAAAGTTGTAATTGGTCAGAGGCATTCCTTAAGAGAATTCACTCATCCCTAAATGTGTAAAATGAGTGAAATTTTGTCATACATTACATGAGAGTCATGAGGGATAGAGATGAAACATTAGCTCTTAAAATGAAGGGATGAGTCCTCTAATAAATCCTGGGAGGATTTTATCTAACTCATGATGGATGATACAGAGTTGAAAGGTTTCTTTCATGGCTAAATCTCTTGGAATAATGTAAAAGCTGGTCAATGAGAGCCATAGATTCTAACTCGTTAGCCCAATAAATGAATAATATACCTAGACACATATGGATGGGAGTTTTTAGGTTAGAACCACCTTTTTCTAGTTTTGGTTGACCCATAAGAGTGAAAGTTATAGTTGGTTAGAGGCATCCCTTAAGAGAATTAACTCATCCCTGAATGTGCAAAATGAACGAACTTTGGTTACAGATTGCATGAGAACTATGAGGGATAGAGATGAACCATCAACCCCTACATGTGTAGGGATGAGTCCTATAAGAAATAATAAGAGGATTTTATCTAAATTATGATAGATGAGATAGAGCAATGAGTTTTTTTTTATAGCCAAATCTCTTAAAATAAGATAAAAGTTGGTCAATGAGGATCAAATCAAAAAACTATCTATGCTAACATGCATATATGGGAATTTTTAGGCTAAAATCACCTTGTCTAGTCTTGGTAGACCTCTAAGATAAAAATTTTCAATTGGTCAAAGGCATTCCTTAATAAAATTCACTCATCCCCAAATGTGTAAAATGAGTGAACTTTGGTCATGTATTGCATGAGAACTATGAGGGATAGAGATGAACTATTAACTCTTACATGTGTAGATTGTGAGTCATTAGCCCAATTGATGAACCATCTATACAGACATGTACATATAGGAATTTTTAGGATAGATCACCTTTTTCCTATCTTGGTAAACCCTTGTGAGTAAAAGTTTCAATTAGTTAGAGGAATTCCTTAAGAGAATTTACTTGTCTTTGAATGTGCAAAATGAACAAACTTTGATCACATGTTACATGAGAACCATGAGGGATAGAGATGAACCGTCAGCTCCTACACATTTAGGGATGAGTCCTCTAAGAAATACTAGGATTATTTTATCTAACTTGTGATAAATAAGATGTAGTAATGAGGTTTTTCCCATGGATAAATCTCTCAAAATGGAGTCAAAGTTTTTCAATGAGGGTCATAGATTCTAACTCATCAACCCAATCAATGGACCATCTACACAAACACATATAGATGGGCATTTTTAGGTTATAAATATTTTTTACAATATTAATTAACTCTTGGGAGTGAAATTTGTAGTTTTTCAAAGTCATCCCTTAAGAGAATTCACTTGTCCTCGAATGTGTAAAATGAACAAACTTTGGTCATATCTAGCATGAGAACTATGAGGGATAGAGATGAATCATCAGCTCTTACACATGCAAGGATGAATCCTCTAATAATTAATAGGATGATTTTATGTAACTTATTATGGATGAGATGTAGAAATGAGGTTTCTCTCACAACCAAGTTTCTCAAAATATGGTAAAAGTTGGTCAATGAAGGCCATGGATTTTGACTTGTCATCCCAATTGATGAACCATCTATATAGACATATCTAAATAGGCATTTTTAGGCTATAAAATCCTTTATCAAATGTTATTTGACCCTTGGGATTGAAATTTCTAGTTGGTTAGAGGCATACCTTAAGAGAATTCACTCATCCTTAAATGTACAAAATGAGAAAACTTTAGTCACATGTTCCACAAGTATCATGAAGGATAGAGATGAACCATCAGCCCATATACATGTAGGGATGAGTCTTATAATAAATAATAAGAGTATTTTATGTAACTCATAAAATATGAGACATGGAAATGAGGTTTCTCTCACAACTACATCTTTCAAAACATGCCAAAAGTTGGTCGGTGGGGGCCATAGATTGTGACTCATCAGCCCAATTGATGAACCATCTGTGTAAACACATCTAAATGGGAATGCTTAGGATAGAACCACCTTTTTTTGGTATTGTTATACCCTTAGGAGTGAAATTTGTATTTGTTCATAGGCATTCCTAAATAAAATTCACTCATCCTTGAATGTGCAAAATGAGTGAAATTCAATCGTGTGTTGCATGAGAACCATGAGGGATAGAGACAAACCATTAGGTCCTACATGTGCAAGGATGAGTCCTGTAAGAAATCCCATGAGGATTTTATATAAATTTTAATGAATAATATGTAAAAATTATGTTTCCCTCATAGTCAAATCTCTCAAAACATACCAAAATTTGGTCAGTGAAGGCCATATATTCTGACTCATCAGCCCAATCAATGAACCATCTATGTGGACATTTTGGGATAGGAAATTTTATGATAAAACCACCTTTTTCAAGTCTTAAAATACCCATAGGAGTGAAATTTTTAGTTGATAATAGGCATCTCTAAAGAGAATTCACTCATCCTTGAATGTGCAAAATGAGAAAACTTCCATCACACATTACAAAAGAACCATGAGGAATAGAGATAAATTGTTAGGTCTTACACATGTAAGGATGAGTCCTTCAAGAAATACCAAGAAGATTTTATGTAACTCATGATGGATGAAACATGGAAATGAGGTTTATATCACAATCAAATCTATTAGAACATGCAAAAAGTTAGTTAGTGAGGACCATAAATTCTGACTCGTCAGCCCAATTGATGAACTATCAATATAAACACATTGAGATAGGCATTTTTAGGCTAGAAAAAACTTTTTTAGGTCTTGGTAGACCCTTAAAAGTTAAATTTATAGTTGATTAGAGGCATATCTAAAGATAATTCACTCATCCCTAAATGTGAAAAATGAGCAAACTTCTATCGCACATTGTATGAGAACCATGAGGTCTAGAGATGAATAGTCAGCTCATACACATGTAGGAATGAATCCTATAAGAAATATCAAGATAATTTTATGTAACTCATGATGGATAAGACATTTTCATGAGGTTTATCTCACATATAAATATCTCAAAACATGCCAAAAGTTCTCAGTGAGGGCCATATATTCTGACTCATCAACCCAATTGATGAACCTTCTACGCAGACATGTCAGGATAGGCATTTTTAGGATAGAACCACCTTTGTCATGTATCAATAAAAACCCAAGAGTGAAAGTTTTATTTTATTAGAGGCATTCCTAAAGATAATTCAATCATCCCTAAAAGTAAAAAAATGATTAAACTTTCATCTCATGCTACATGAGAACTATGAGGGCTAGAGATGAACCATCAGGTCCTACACATGTAGAAACAAGTTCTATAGGAAATATTGAGAGGATTTTATGTAAATAATGATTGATAAGATGTAGAAATGAGGTTTATTTTATATCCAAATCTATTATAACATGCTAAAAGTTGGTTAGTAAGGGTCATAGATTCTAACTTGTTAGCCTAATCGATGAATCGTTTATGTAGACACATCAGGATAGGCATTTTTAGTCTAGAACCACATTTTTTAAGTATTTATAGAACTTAGGGAGTGAAAGTTGAAGTTGATCATAGGAATCCCTTAATAGAATTCACTCATCCTTAAATGTGAAAAATGAGTGAACTTCCATTACATATTGCATGAGCACCATAAAGGCTAGAGATGAAGCATTATGTCCTACACATGCAAGGATGAGTCTTATAAGAAATACCTAGAGGATTTTATGTAACTCATGATGGATGAGACATGGAAAAAATGTGTCTCTTATAGCCAAATGTCTCAAAACATGCTAAAAGTTGGTCATTGAGAGTCATATATTTTAATTCATCATCCCAATCGATGAACCATCTAAGTGGACATGTTGGGATAGGCATTTTTAGGATATAACCAGCTTTTTCAGGTCTTGATAAACCCATAGGAGTGAAATTTAAATTTGATCAGAGGCATCCCTTAAGAGAATTCACTCATCCCTAAATGTGAAAAATGAGTAAACTTACATCACATGTTACACAAGCAATGAGGGCTAGAGATGAACCATCAAGTCATCTATGTGTAGGGATGAGTCCTCTAAGATAGCCCAGTAGGATATAATGTAATATGTTATAGATAACACATGGAATTGAGGTTTCTCTCATAACCAAATATCTTAGAACATATCAAAAGTTGGTCAGTGAGGGTTGAAGATTTTGACTCATCAACCCAATCGATGAACAATCTATGCTGACACATTAAGATAGGCACTTTAAGGTAGAACCACCTTTATTAGGTCTCAATAAACATCTAGGAGCAAAAGTTATAGTTTATTAAAGTCATTCTTTAAAATAATTCACTCGTCCCTAAATGTGAAAAATGAACAAACTTTCATCGTGAATTACATGAGAACTGTGAGGGCTAGAGATAAACTCTCAGGTCTTACACATGTAGGGATGAGTCCTCGAAGAGAGCATAGATAAGATTGTTTTTGTGTTTTATTGAAAGGATAAATAGAGATAATGTGAAAAACTATTTTCTTAAGGTAGATGAAATTAATATAGATTATTTTGGCTTCTCTTCATTTTAAGAAGATAATTTTCTCTACTCATGACACAACCACATCAAGGTGGAAGCTCATCTGGTGCTACTAACCTACATTTAAATTGTTAGTACAAAATTTAAATATAAATAAACACATAATCATAAAATATCTAAAAATTAAAATACATTAAAACTTGAATATCTTTATTATATTAATTTGAAATACTAGATAAACTTATTAATTCATTCTAATGTACCTTCAAGATTAGCTCTATTTGCAAGTGTTTTAAGAAACACTTCATGGTCAGATTTATGTAATTTCCACAAAGTTATATTGTGAGGATTTCCATGATATTTGATCATTTTAATATTTGTAGCAATAATAAGTTTTGAATAATAAATCACCATCCTATGTGTTTCAAAGTCCTCAAATAACAATTATTTTATTTTCTTATGACTATACTTATTAATCTAGGTTCCAAAAACCACTATGGATCCAATGGGATAAATTAGATCTTCTCCATACATAACATTTATGGTTAATTTTTTTTGCCTCTACACAATGACACAAGTAGTAGTTTATTCCCTCATCATTGTTCTTAGGTGAAATTATTAAAAAGCATGCCTTGCATTTAAAGTATAATCAAAATTTAAGTACATATAGAGAAAAATTAAAATATCATTAATATCTAAGGTTGTATATTTAGATAAATAATAAATTATACCTAGTTTCTGAAGATCTAAGATATTTTCAAAGTCAATCGATGATGCCATTTCATGATCTACAAATTGTTAGAATGAATGACTACTCTCTACAGGTGATATGGGTCTACAATACCATTCATCAACCCATTATTTTGATTCACATTCATTCCAATTAAATTCCATAGATGTGGGTAAAAAATTCCATATCCCTAGTATAAATTGTCCATGAACTTGAATTTGAGCTTTGAATGGAGTGGAAAACACTCGATCCAGGTACTGTAATGCAATATTCATACATTGCATTATGTTTTTCCTTTATTAACCAAAAAAATCTTTTTATGTGAGAATGTTTATCTGATCCATGAAAAATATTTTCATAACACCAACTCAAAATACTTGCTACATCCATCAAATTAGCACCATATTTATGCTTTGACTTCTTTCTTTTAAGGGCTCTTTTTACACATGTACCAGCACCATAATGTTCCCCTTTTCCATGCCCATTGTCAAAAATTATCCAAAAATGTTGAACACCATTCTTCTTATGCATTATTCTTAACCAATAAAACATTTGATAATTCTTAAAATTCCCCACACAATTGTCTGACCAAATGTAGTGTGTATCAAACATGATTTCTCTTGAATTCATATTCATATAAAATATCTCAAAATAACCCTATACAAACTCTAGAGAATGTGATCTATCATCACTCATATAAAAATGGTACTCAAAATATTTTTGTTGTCATATGTACTATCAAGTGCATGTTTGAATGTAATATAAACAAAAATTTCAACTTGAATTGAATTATAATATTGGGATTGGACCTCATTCTATGGTTTTAGTGTGTAGTTTTCAACAAAATCCATAACAAAAATAATGATGCCAACTCGGAAGTTGTCCTTGAATGCTTTGAATTCATTATCTAACAATTTTTATTTGTGTGTGTGTCTTGCATATTGGTAGATAATATTATTTTTTAATTCAAACATGAAATCACATACAGAAACTTTGGTCATAACCAATTCACATCTTGATGACTCTTTTCCATCTTTTAACACATACTTAACAAATGTGTACTTCTTATAATAAAGTAGTTACTTTCCAAATTGATATGAAATATCTTCATGTAAACAAATCGTGAAATTTAAAAAACCACCACAATTGTTACATGTTCCATCTAAACATTGTTTGGCAAAGAAAAACTATCCCTTAGGTCTTGGACAGAAAAGAGCTTGGATTAATTTTCTAGATGTTTTAGGTGGGGAAGGCACCATAGATTCCTAAAAAATATTGTCAGTATGTAAAATAAAACATATATGATAGAAAAAAATCAAAATTCAAATCAAATTCAACATATACCCTACAAAAACATGTGGTGCATGATTGGTTGTTTTTATCATAGAAAGGCTTGCACATATCACCTTTGGCTAATTATTAATTGGCCATTCAAGTTTTCAATAAACTTTTTATAAAATTCTATTTGCATCATGTCTAAAAAATGTTTTGCATATATCTCATAATTTTTTGAGTTTTTTATTATTTTAAAAACATGTTTTACATTAGATGATACCCTTGTGTTGTCATGCCAATTTTTTTTGATCAATTGTTTTGTTTCTTCAACTAATACCTTATCTTTTCATGGGAGTCTACCACTAAACACCCAACAATCCTTGAGTGAAGGGTCTTTAAGCCTTATTATTTTTATGGCATTTATTATAGATGTTTTATTTAAATTCAAGGATTTATTTATTTCACTAAGAATTTGAGATTTAGATGTTGACTTACTCACTATAGATTTCATTATTACTCATCTTGCCAAATTACTATCTTTATTCTGACTTTTATTACCTATTGCCTTAAATACAATAAATAGATTTTTTATTATTGTACCATTTTTTACCTCCATGTTTAATGTTTTTAACCCAAATTATGCATCATACGGTGATTTTTTACATTTTAATTAATGAAACAAATAGTTGACATCATTCTGTATTGCTTGTATTCTTAAATGCATAGTTCCATACATGTTGAGCATGATGTTGAACTATTTCTTTTGACATTTTACCCTCTATAGGTTCTATTATTTTTTCATCTATTTCAAAAAAATGCTTTTGTGTTCATCTTATTATCATTGAAGGTGTGGGTGTAAGAGCTATATTTTGTATTAAATTGGATGGTGTTAACACTTCAACCATAGTAGGGACATTAGAGGCTTGAATATTTAAATTAGGGGTTATAAGTGAATTAAATTCCTCTTAGTTAGGAGACACATGGTTCAGGGTCATTATTTGATATTGATTATCATCATACTCAAAAATTTCATTATGAATTGATGTTTCATTATATTATGTTTGTCTATATATTTAATCATTCATTACAAATTCATTACTTACATGCTCTACATTTTGAATTTCATCTTGCAACAAATATTGACTCAGTTCTCTTATATCATGTGAAGACATATGTAAACTAAATTATATATAATTAGGAATTTTATTTTCATTATAATTATTACCCAGTGTAGAAGAAGAACCTTCACCTTGATTAGAAGCTCTTATGGATACCCTCCTATCTGCTTGTCTTTTATTTTATTTTCTCTTTCCTCTTCAATTTCCTCATTTGTTATCTCTTTTATTGGTATTTTATGATGACTTCCTAACCCCATTATTTATGTTTGCCAAAATAATATAATTGTATATTTAACATGAATTTTTTTTAGTGATTCAAATAAAATAGATGAAGAATTTATCAAATTCGCATAATTATAACAAAAAAACTAGTTTGTAATTTGGAAAGAATAAAACAAATGACTCATTTTTGTGGAAAATACTAAAAAAATTAGTGAATCACATAGGGCATGTATGATTTCAAAATCATGCACACCATTTAGGATCCATGGACCTTTGGGAAAATTCATTAATTCACCCATTAGTACATGTGAAAAGGGCATACGCCCTTTTCATATATATAAATTTTTCCTACTTTATCTCTACTTTTTCCTTGGTTTTAGTTCTGAGGGGTTCCAAACTTGGTCAAACTCTATCATAGACTAGCCAATGAAATTTATAAAAAATTTAAAGGTTTTTTTCCTTTTTATTGACACATATGATCAGGTAGATTTTATTATTTAAAAAAAATTATATGGGTTTTTAGAGTAGAAAGCACACACACACACACACACACACACACACACACACACACACACACATGTTAATGTTTGAATATTATTTATAATTATTATTTAATTTCTACGTAACATACCTCCTTATAGTCTATATACATATCATCACAAATTCTCTAATAATTTTTTTAATATTAATCAAACCCTTAAAAATTTTATCTTAATAATATACACATTTTCAACTATGCTTTAAAAACAAATTTTATTTTCATGAAGTTAAGATTAAAAAGTTATGTTCATACACTTACAGTTTTAATTTTCAAGTTGTCTTGTAAAATTATTTAAATTTTTTTTATATAATAAAAAATTAATAAAAAAACATCCTCAACAATATTGAACATTTCACCTATCTATATATGAAATTTCATACAAAAATTCAATTATTTACTCAAAAAAAGTGTATTTGTACATATGCACTCTACTTATCTTTTTACAAGAAATGACCAACCTATTGTTATAAATGGAACTATTTTGAACACTTTTGTCATTTGGGTATTGTAAACAATTATATATTTATAAACTACATTCAAAATAACATAATTCATGTTTTTATGTCATTTTCAAATTCATTTTAAAAGTGTTTCTAACATTCTCTCCAAGTTCACCTATTGTTATTTTAAGAAAAAAGTGTCATTTTATACCCCTCATAGTCCCCAATTATCCTGCATCTACCCAAATATCCTCTAATATTTAAAAGAGATAATATAATAGTATGACTAAATACTTATGATATTTCATGTAAAAAATAAGGGAAGAGGCTAAAATCAGGATCTAATTTTAAAGTGGGGTATAAAAGATATAATAAGGAAACCTCATGCATATAATTGATGAACGATGGTAACATAGATACAATATTGAAATAATTTAAACTAAATAAATATAAATACAATTATGTGGTCACCAATATGTATATATATCAAAGAGTTTGACCAAAAGGTAGCTAAACAAGGAAAATTGGCATGCAGTGACAACATATGCTAAAAATCATAAACTAAGATAATAAGCTTGTATAATTAAAAAACACATAGTAATTTAGTATATGCATGTAAAATAAACAAAATAAATATTATATAGATTAGGATACATACCTTAGGTTGACTTGTTATATAATCAATCTCCCCTTTGACTCAAGTAACACTTTATGAGAGATGTTGTAGGTGAAGATTCAAATAGCAAGGATGAATACTTAAGTGACATTAATTGGGGACTCAAATAATAAGGATAATACTATTGGTTTATATTTATTCTATTTAACTTTAAATAAAATATTATAGCTCCATAAGAGTAAGCTCATATACTTTGATTCCTCTGATTCTACTAAAATTAGGTTTTCATGTGCAATAAAAGTAGAATGTTTTTATTATATAAATGAGATATTGGAGCCTTATATATAGATCAAACTCCTAAAATTAACCTAATAAACATGTCAAAAAAATTTATTTATATTGATATATTATAATAATTTGAACAAAAAAATACAACATTGACCATACCAATTTAGTATGTGAATAAAAAAACATTGAGCAAGGCCAATGTAGATGAAATGAGACATAGGTAAGAAAGGTAACATTATTTATCATGATTGATATAGTTGTAAACATAAGAGATATAACATAATTATTTTTATCCTAATTGAGTTTATGATGAGAGACATGATGTTTATCTACCCCTAAAACTCTTCTTATTTGTAAAAAGTAAAAATAAATATTAAATTTATAAACTAAAAATATTTTACATTATTATTTATATATATATATATATATATATATATATATATATATATATATATATTCTTAATAAATATCTATAAAAATCACCAATAAAAATACTATTAAAATATTAAATTTTCACTAAATTTAACCCAATTTAACCTTTATAATTTGTATTTATAAAATAAAACCTTTATGGATCTTTCTCCCATTTACAAGAAATATCTCTCATAGGGTTTGGAATAAAAAATATATTGAAGATATATTTAAATAATTTGAGGCAAGGATTTTCAAAATAATTTAGATTTAAGAATAGGTATGGATACAAATTATTTATTTATTTTTTCCTTCCATATATGTCTATTGATATGGGTTTAAAAATATTTTATCGTTATTTTTTATAAACTTCTTCATCAACAGGGTGTCTTCAACAATCATGGTTGTCAATGTTTAAAATTATACTAACTTTATTTTTCATAAAATTATCAATTTACTAGGTGTCAAACAATCATTAAAATTAACTCATGATGTAAAATTTTCCTTATTTCCTATATCTAACTAGTTCATATAAAGATGGATAGTGCTAGCAAAGAGAAATCAACCCTCGATTGGATGGAGTGGATAGAGTGAATGAAGCATTATCAAATTAACTACTATTAATGGTTTATACTTGCATAATAATAAATAAATTAATATTAATATGAATATAATATATGAGTTCTCTATTAGGTTACTGATATTTAAAATATCCCTAAAATAATTTAGGTAATGGTGATTCTTTCTTTGTCTCTCCAATGTTCCCTATAATCCTTTAGGTAGTGGTGATTCTTTCATTATCCCTCCCAAGATGGGAGACATCATATAATCCACAAACCCCAATATAAATTAAACCCATATGATATTCAACAAAATAAATAATTCCAAGACCTTTCCAACAAGTTAATTTTTTGATATGATGTAATCAACACATTTCACAAGCCACTACATTTGATCTAGGCATTTTTTGTAAATGAATTAAAGCCTCATCAAGAACACCAATTTTTTACATGTCCAATAATAATCACATCCCATGATAATTCATATTGTAGATACATTTTTTCAAATATTCCATGTGACTTAGGCATGCCTCCACATTTTTAATATGTCTACTAGGGCATTTACAAATACAACATCTCAAAAAAACTCACTTTCCATTGCAATTTGATGGATATACATGCCCTATTCTAAATCACCCATTTTTTCATAGTGTAGGAGGATAATAATAACGATAAAATGATTAAGTTGAACATTTTTTCATTGAATTTTATGAAACATTATCCATTCTTGGAGAGGACACTTGTGTCTTCAGTAATTTGCAATCATCAAATCTCATGATAAGTTGTTGCATTCCATAATTTTGTCAAAAACTTCATGGGCCTCTACCAAACTATAAAAATTGACATATATTTTGATAATATAATTTTGAATAATTATGTGTGTAAGAAAAATTCCCTACTAATGGTGAAATAAAGGAAATGCTTACCCTCTTAAAGTGCATACTTAGCAATGCAGGTGTTTAATAGTTGAAGATATGTATTGCAGTCTAGTAGAGAATTGTATGTGATAATCATAATGTATAAATTATAATTTAATTAAAAAAAAATTGTAATATAAATTAAAATCATAAACCATTTAAACCCATTTAGGTAAAACTAAAAAATTAGACAAAATAAACTTTTTAAAAATTACATAGTTTAAAATATTTATCTCATAATAAATCAACTTTATACTTATATTCAACCTCTACATCATTATACTCATTTTTTTTCTTGTATAATATATAATACAAACCAATCATTTCTTATTGTCTTTCACTCTCTTTTTATTCTAAGACTTTAATTTTCTCTCCATGAAATTGATTTGACAATGAAGTTTACATAAAGAACTAATTTGGAACTTTGATATGAAATCTAATTCTTTATTTTTCTCTATCTAGCTTTATATGTAATGGGTTGGATTAATCTTTATTATATATTTGAATGACTATGAGACTTCACATATCCTCAATGCTTCAAATTCATTATTTATATATTTGGTATTTTGATCCTAAGTTTTAATTTTTTTCATCTATGTATTTGGGGTCCTAGAATGTAACTGAAATTCATGTTTTTATTTTTTAAACTTTGTTGCTTTATTCTCAAAGAGACTATAAATATTGAGTTTTGAGGTAAGGCCAACCATTTTTTGTCTTATCCTATTTGAAAATTTGGGTGTAATGTTCCCAAATATAATAACTTCTCATATATTTAAAAATAAGAATTAATATATGAATAGTTTAAATTTTTGAGAATAAAGATCTAAAATTATGAGTGGAAATTTCCCAAAATATTAATTGAACATAAATATAAAATATATTTAAGAATAAAATATTGTAATGATATAACATATGTTCTAATGTAAATTCTAAAAATCTTATACAATTAGAATTCAAAACTATTGGAAACTAAAATCTAAATATTCAAACAACATTGATATTTTTTTTATCTGGGTTGTTGGGCATTATCCTTTACAAATTCACAACCTCTTTTGTGATATATTTAATACATTAGATGTTTTATCCATATGATTGTAAGAGAATGACAAATTTTATACCCTTATAATTATGTCTATCAATATGTACATGATGACAATAAAGAATGCAACAATAGAAGTTTAAAGGTGTTTGTTAGGATTAAGTTTGTGGCATTTTATTTTGAGTTTAGGAATTAAAATACTAGCTTCAAAGGAAAAATAATTTGTGGGAAACATGAGATTGTGGGTTCACAAATAGAGGCTATATTATTGACTAAAATTTTATTATATATAAGTGACATGAATAATTTTTGTCATTTATCCAACAATCAAACATAACTTGTCCTTCAATATGACAATCTTATCATGGTGTCTTCTAAATATCTACAACACAATTGCCAAATTTTTTGAATTATATCTCAAATAAAATAAAAGATGAAAATATTTTTACTAAGATTTGTGAAAAATGTCAATTCAATGAAAATACAAAACCTTGTTAAATTATTTAAGACATCAATTTCTTTACCAAGTATGACTCTAATACAATATTTTCCAAATAATCAGAGGCTTTCTTAGGACAACAATTTCTCAATGAAAAGATTTATTGAATGTTTTGGTTGAGATTATTCTTTTTTATTTTCTTAATTAGATGTAATGCACCTTTTACAACCCTATTTTTTTCATGTACTATATTGATTGTTATCTTAAACAAATCTATTTATTATGATTAATTGTATCATACATGCACTTGTTTAATTTTAAAAAGTATGGTCTGGACACATATTTTGATTTCATGTGCTCATATTATGTTTAATTTGTTATAAATAATAAAAATAACTATATATGTAAGTTTATGAAAATTATTTCTCATTCATTTCTTACACAACTTAAATCAAACCCTATTTTTAATCACATTATCATTTCCCATTTCTTATTTGGGTTAACCTAGCTACACATACATTCTCTTCAGACTCTAAGGAAAATTTTATTATTGCATATACATCTTGAATTTTATTTAAAACATTCAAATGATAATTTATTATTCTCACCCTAATATTAGGAATCGTGATCTTACAAAACCTTCAAAATAATTTCCTTCCTCCATGCCTTATCTTAATGCCTTCTAGTTTGGAGGTAACTTATTCATCTTCAAATATGGTGTTTAACTTTAATAAACTATCTTTTAGTGTATTTGCATCCAGTACTATTATGTGGGTCTTCGTATCCATTATTTTCTTATTATTAATAAACTCACTCTTGAGATTCAAACATTAAATAAGGAAGTCTATACCAAGTTTTCATTTTATAGCACAATTTTAATGGCATTCTCCTAAAATCATATGGCTAAAACATCTAATGTCATATTGTAAAACATGTACAAGACATGTTCATATGTTTCTAAGTATTATCCCTTATTTTTCACACCGATTTCGTACTATTCTTCCTTTACTATAGACATCATATCCTGAAAGTGACATCCCCATAGACTAACATAGTATGGAACTTTAGAATTTCAACTAGATAATTCAATAATAGAAGCCATATAATTTTAACCATATTTTGAATTATATATTAGATCTATATTTAATATCTATCCCTTCTACCTACCAAAATTTTCACCTTAATATTGATGCTAGCTTACAAATTCAAGGTTTTTCATTCTAATACTACATAAACACCCATTTCATAAGGAGTATTCCATACAATATCCTTAAGATATTCAAGATATATAATAATTATAGAGACATATATTTTAGGTGTAATTAAAATAAAAATGAATTAAAAGTGGTATCCACTTCCTAACAAGGCATTTTGTCATAAGAAGATGATGTTGATCATCAAATAGGGACTAAAGACTAGTTGTTATTAAACTTCATTACAAGGTTAGTGCCAACTTCCTTAAATGACAAGGCCTTTAGTTGTAAGTGCAAGGTAATACTCATTACTAGATTTGTGGAAATGTATCATATAAACAATGTTTATTATTGGAAATAAATGTTGAATACTATTTTCTATGGTGTTGATGTATGTTACAACATATGGAAAAAATTGCATATATGGTTAATGTAGTTTATAGTATATGAGACTTATAGTATATAAAACCATGAACATATCTAATTATGTTAGTGGAGCTTATAACATATGAGATCACCCATATACATAATTATTTTTAGACCATGAAAGTAACATAACCTACCTAAAATCATTCCAACATTTAAAAGAGGAATAAAAATATAAAAATTAATGAACTAAAAGATTATATAGTAGTGTTATGTCCATTTTAATAAGGGTAATAATGATCTACATAAAAATTCAACTAGTTGTAATTTAAATATACTTGTCACTAATAATATTTAAACTTGATACCATTATACCTAATTCACACCCATTATTTGTAAAATAATTCACAAAAAATTCCTACATAAAATAAGATGATTTGAAAATCATGAATGAAAGTAATACCTAACTCATTATTTACCTATATTTGATTTCAATATTGGTGGAAAATTTACATATACAAGGTCTTTGGAAACAAAATAATGTAATGAGGAAAATAAGGATAAAGAGTAAGAAAATACCTTTGAGGATTATCTAAGTTAAATTTAGATTTAAAAAATTTTATTTGGATGGTGTCACATCCTTAAATCAACCCTTTGAAACCCATGCTTTTAATTTCATCCTAACATACAACAAATTTTCATGGATCTCATATAAATGGACCATAATTCCTATTAAAAATGTGTATTAAAAATGAAATGTAAGAAGGGGTAACCCAAAAAAAACTATTCATGATAATCCAAAAATAATTAAATAGGAGTGGGAAAAGAGGAAATGACTAAAAAATTTCTATTACTATGAATATTAGTTCAATTTTACAAATACTTTGTAATAGATAACATATATTTTAACACCCACAGGATTAATTTTTGTGATGAGCATTATTCAAACATAAATGGTCATTCATATAAATGTAAAGGGTCATATATATAATATATGTAAACTTATATGAAGAAAATACCACTGTAAATATTATCTAATAAAATTAGCTAAAATACAAACTCATGAAATTTATCTTTGTTCAATGTTTGACTATGGGGAAGGGTTAAGATTCCATGCATGACTTTTTAATGTTTTAATAATATTATGGTAGTTTTTGTCAAATTAATTTAATTTTTATAACTATTTTATTATCACCCTCCATATAATCCTTAGGTTTGGAAATTATTGGAGTTATAAGTGTTCATTTTATAGCTTTTTTCTTGCATTATGTATTTTTATACTTAGCTTACCGTTTGAACATGAATCTCCTATTATGTTTGTATGTTATGCTTGAATTTTTTTTTAATGAACATGTTTTAGTTGATAATTTCAAATTTAATTAATTTATCAATGGAAAAAATATTTTGCCAAGTAGACTCTGAACACAAGCATTTTCCCTTACACTTTCAATGGCCTAACCCATTTCCTAGACTATTATCACTAGAATTTTTTTAAGAAAAAATATGAATTTATAATGAATAAATGAAAAAATATTTTTTTAAGAAAAGAATAAAAAGGAAAATATATATTCCACATTAACAATATAAAAATAAGAGATAACAATAACAAAAATAGACAATGCAAAACAATCTACAAGTGATAAGGTGTCATCTAGTTTGGATGTTTGTGACATCCATTCTAATGACAATCCCATACCTTATGAGATTAAAAACTATCAAATACATAAAATTTTAGGGTCATGTTTCCATAAATATATATAATTTAAATGGTAAAAAGATAATAGTTCTTAAAATATAGATTTTTGCATGGTTATTAATGATTCACACATGAGCGACATAGAGTTATCCCACTATATATTTTCGATGATGATACCAATTTTTAAAGTATTTATTTATGACACATGGATATAAATTTATTTTAATGTTTTTAATATGCATATTATTTATGTATATGAATATGGAGATCTTATTTTGCATCATCCATCATTAAGTATAGTAAAATCACATTTTTTGATAGTGGTTTTCATGATCATTATGAAATAATTAATACTGAAATCTTCAAGTGAGGATATTATACTAGTTCAATTTCATATATTCCTCCCTTATATATATATATATATATATATATATATATATATATATATATATATGAATGCCTATTGGTATGTACTTAATTCTATTTTATTTTACAAAATAACTAAGAACGTATGTGCATTTTTATTATGATAAGTTGCTTGAAATGATTGAAGATGAGCCATTTAGAGTCCCATATCTCATTGAAGTGTTAAAATGTTTAGTATATATACACACTACTAAAATATTTAATTGGCTAATAATGTATAAAATCCATGTTAATGATGATAGTAGAGCTCACTAAATTACTAAAGTGTCAATTTTCATCCATGTGAGGTTTGTTACACCTAAGCAATTTTTTTTCTATCCAATATCATTAATGGTATGTAATTTAAAATTCATTTTACTCATTTTTTTGTAATATATGAAATCTATGTTTCATTTATCATGATTTGTTTATGGATTTTTTTTTGTAGGTATAGTGGATGTTTTATTACTAGTAAATATATAAGGATGTGGTAATATAAAACCAAATATGGGATTTATTTTTATTTCTAGATCATTATTAGGAATGATTAAATTTTTACTAATCTTTAGAATCTTAAAATAGATGGCTTGGAAGAAATTATTACTATTAAATTGGCTACATCAATTAAATTTTCTACATATAATGCACTACCTTCCCATCTTTGTATTTCACATCCATAATGTGTGTGTGTGTGTGTGTGTGTGTGTGTGTGTGTGTGTGTGTGTGTGTGTGTGTGTGTGTGTGTGTGTGTGTGTGTAATTATAATCACCTTGTATGTAAAAATATGATATGTTCTAAAACTTATATATAAATATCATGTTTAAATGAAAGTTTTATGTCAATTTTGAAGTTATTGCAATGCATTCTATTCCACCTTGGATTGTTTTTTTAACTAAAAAGGGGGTAAAAATTTATTCAGAATCGAAGCAAAACACCAATTACACATTTTTCTCCTGTTCCACCAGATGGACTAGTTTTTGATACAGATTCGGAGGGAGGTTAGCTTCCTCAGTAATGTTCCAGAATGTCCCATTCTCCGTGGCCCACTTCGCAAGGCAATCCGCAACCTCATTCCACTCCCACGGAATGTGTTGGAAGGAAATCAAATTCAAAGAAGAACTTAAATGCTTAATCTACTGAATAATGGTTTGTAAATACCAGTCAGTCTTACCTGAATCACCCTTGTTCAACAAATCAACTACAACTTGTGAATCAGATTCACAAATGACATTGAGTAAACCACGTCGACAGCAGCTCTCCACAGCTTCCAGAATGGCCCCAGCTTCCATCCGGTTATTTGTATACCAGCCTTTGTAAATGGAAAACAAGAATTTGATGTTCCTTGAGCTATCCCGGGCGATACCTCCTATTCCTGCATCCCTTGGGTTCCCACGGGAAGACCCATCTGTATTAACTTTAATCCAACCAACTGTTGGGAGCGCCCACCGTCCACTTCTGCTTATCGGTCGAGCCTTCTTGGTCCTGCAGTTCACCAGCCGGTTGAACTTCCTCTCCACGTCACCTCCAGGGAAGATAATCCCCAAGCGCCCAAACACTCTCGCCGCCTCCTGCTCCAAACTGTTGTCAGGTGCACACTTGGCAAGAATAGTTTCTTGCATCGCCATTATTACCTTATTCCACAGTAGCTTCAGCTCAGTCCGCGCTCCCCTGAAGATTTGCCTATTCCGCTCCAGCCACAAATTCCACAGAATGAAGGAAGGTCCCACCTCCCAGACATTCTGTAATAGAGTATTTTTAACAGGGGCGCTACCCATTCGATCCCAAAATTCCTTTAAAGAAGAGACATGCCTGCAGGGTGTTCTCCACGCACTCCACCACAGGTGCCATAACCGTTTAGCAAAAGTACACTAGAAGAATAAATGCACCCCTATCTCCTCGTTGCTATAACACATCACACAAATGGATGGTCCCTGAAATCCTCTACAACAAAGATTATCCCAGGTGAGGCACCTATTGTGTGTGAGGAGCCAGAGAAAAAAATTACATTTGGGCCACGCCATTCGGTTCCAGACTTTCTTCCCCCATTGAAACAGTCCTGCTTCCCCCGTTTGCTCCAGCAAAGACTTATAACCAGCAGCCACAGAGTATTGCCCTGTAGAATCACCACTCCAAGCCAATTTATCACTTCCTTGCAACACAGAACACCTTCTAGTCTCAAGAATGAGGGATAATTCCTCACGTTCCTCCTCCGAACCCCCAGGAGGCCAGTCAGAGGAGTGTTTCCACCTGTATCCAATGGTAGTACCCATATTGTAAGGTTCCTTGTACTGCCTCACCGAACTCCAACCACCAGCATGAAAGGAGTCTGCAAGAGTTTGCAAATGCGGGTGTGACTGAAGAAGTGGGGGTGAACCATCCTAGGAGTCCTCCCAGAATAAGGCCTCAGACCCACTGCGGCACATCCAGAACAAGCCTTGCTTCACCAAATGCGCTCCATGCTTAAGGGTATCCCATATCATGGACCCCCTCCCCTCAAGAGGAAATCTGGCAATATCATGAATATTAATGCCCGGAAGGTATTTAGCTGTCAGGATTCTAGCCCACAAGGCAAAATGGCTAGTACACTAGTGCCAGTAAAGCTTTGCAGCCAGAGCTTGGCTAGCCAGAATAGCTGAGCGTAATCCCAGGCCACCATCCTGCTTAGGCCTGCACACTAAGTCCCATCTAACAAGACTCCATTTAGAATTTTGCAGATTGCCCCCCCACAGAAACTTCCTAGAAAGAGCATCATACTCTTTTAGAAAGTAAGCTGGTGCATTCTGAACCATGCTCCTGTAAATTGGTAGAGCCTGAATAACCGATTGTAACAAAATCACCCTACCTGCTGTAGAAAGCCATCTATAGGTCCAATGACTTACCTTCTGTCTCAACCTGTCAAGAATATTCTGCTAGAACAGCCTGGGTTGACGCCCAACCACAATAGGAACCCCTAAGTAAACCACTGGGAGAGTCTGAATCTGGAACCGAAGAATGGTAGCTATTCTCCTCTGGACAGCCTCAGGAGTGTTAAAGAAATAAATTGAAGATTTTTGCTCACTAATCTGCTGCCCCGACGCTGCCAAATAAATATCAAGAGTGATGCGGAAAGCTTCTGCTTCCTGGATCCGGGCTTTGCTAGCTAGGATAGTGTCATCAACAAATTGGAGGTGGGACAAGGTGGTTACCCCTCTCTCCCATTTCCATCCCCGGATAACATTCTAAGAAACCTGGCAGTTGAAGAGCCTCCCAAGCCCTTCGGCCATGAGAATAAACAAGTAAGGAGAGATAGGGTCCCCTTGTCGTAGTCCTCTAGACGCACCAAAAAGTTCCGTTGGGGCTCCATTCACCAGAACCGAGAAGGAAGGTGTGGTAACACAGCTTAACACCCACCTAGTCCAATCCTGCTTGAAACCGAAAGCTAAGAGAATTTTCTGTAAGAACCTCCAGCTAACTCTGTCATAGGCTTTGGCGAGATCAAGCTTGATAAACATAGCCCTCTCTTGGGACATCTTCATGGAATGAATAGCTTCCGAAGCTATCACCACCCCATCCAGAATTTGTTTACCTACCACGAAACCTCCTTGTTCCTCTGAAATAAGATTGGGTAGGAGCTTTTTCAGCCTTTGTGCAATAAGCTTAGTAATCACTTTGTAGATAACATTGCAAAGGGCAATGGGTCTATACATTTCTAGCTTATTTGGTTGTTCCTTCTTCGAGATAAGCACCAAAAAAGTAGCATTCAATGCACGTAGCATTTCCTTGCTAGAATAAGACTCTTGTATGACACTCATCAAGTCTTGCTTAATTATACTCCAGAACTCTTGGAAAAAATCAACTGGAAATCCGTCAGGACCAGGGGCCTTACCTTTATTCATGCTAAACAACGCTTCCTCCACTTCAGCACTCTCAATCGGACGCATGAGCTCTTCATTCATTCTATCATCCACCAAGGATGGAATACAAGACAACACTGCATTTTTTTCCCCTTCATCTGGCAAAGTATCGCAGTCAAAAAGTTTTGCAAAATACCGGACAGCTTCTCTGCTAATATCTTGGGAGGAGGAGAGGTGTGTTCCATCCTGAGTAATAAGCGAAGTAATAAAATTACCATTTCACCTCCCTTGCACAGAATTGTGAAAAAAGGCAGTGTTCTTATCTCCTTCCTGAAGCCAATCATTGCGGGCCTTCTGTTTCCAATAGATCTCCTCCCGAAGTTCCCATTCAGCAAGTGTATTAGCTGCTCTAGCTTCCATCCGGCGAAGGTCCTTCGAAAGCCCAGTTTCTCTTATTTGCCTAGTAATGTCATCCAACTGATCTTGTGCTTTCTTCTTCTGACTATGTAAATCACCAAAACAAATCTTGTTCCATATCTGGAGTTTCCTTTTAACATATTGAAGCTTTTTCAAGAAGGAGTACATAGCTGTGCCATAAGGTGGGGCTCCCTGTCTCCACCATTGGCTTATGAGATCATGAAGAGAAAGATCTCGGAGCCACATCAATTGGAATTTGAAAGGGGGCTTTCTAGGACCTCCTATTCGGCCTATGGAAAGTTTAATCGGCCAGTGGTCCGAACCCCTCCCATCCAAGATCTCACAAGTGAGAGCAAAAGTGCTAGAATGCCAGAAAGAAGAAACTAAAAATCTATCAAGACGCTCTGAAATGGCATCCTTACCTGTTCTTCGGTTGCTCCAAGTAAAAAGCCCGTTGGAGGGTTTCACATCAGAGACACAAAGCACTTCAATGTTATGGTGAAGGTACTCAGAAGAGGAGCCTAAACGGCTTGATCCACCACGCTTCTCCTCCAAGCTCATAACAGCATTAAAGTCCCCAGCTATTATCCACGGTAAGTAAGGAAAACATCGTCGAATGTACCGGATATGTGACCAAAGCTGTTGCTGCCCCTCCATGTTAGCCGGTGCATAGACTGTAGTGACCAGGCATAACTCACCGATTTCCAAAGAGGAGGCAATCATAGACAAGGCCAAAATACAGGTAACCCAATGTTGTGGAATGATTTTCCTCTGGTCCCATCCCATAGCAAGTCCTCCCGAGGTGCCTCTAGCTCCAACACACTACCATTGCCCAAAATGCCAACTATTTGGCATACATGCAATTAGAGAATCAACAGTAAGCTTCGTCTCCTGGATGCAAAAGATATCAGGAGAGTGGTCCCACACCAAACTACGAATAGCTTTCTGTCTGGGGTAGCTGTTCAAACCCCTTGCATTCCAAGATAAAACTATCATTGGGTGGATTGGGAGAAATGCTCTTCCAAGGGCTTAACAACCCCAGATTCCACCAATAAGTCACCTGTAATTTTGAGTTTATCCTGATCTTTCTTCCGACCCACTTTAGGATTAGTGGATGGTGTGACCTTTTTGAATTGTTTTTGACTTAGCCCCAGGGCCAAAGCTGAATTTTTGTCTTTTTTCCACGCATCACCCTCCTTCACCAAATCTGCCCATTTTACTTCGTTCTCCTTAAGCTCATTCACACACTCATGCTGCCCTTCCTCTAGAGCCAGAGGTTCTGCTAGAGGCGTAAGGTCCATCCTATCCTGCCCCCCCAAGGAATCTGGCAACTGCTTCTGCTGTCCGAAAGCTTCTCCAAGATCTTGCATAAGAAGACCCTCCTCAATAACCATATTATCAAGGGCCTCAAACTTGTTAAAACCCTATTCCAAATGCCTTTCTGTAGTCCCTCACCTCGAACCTCAGCCTCTAGCTCGCTTCCTAACTGGAATAAAGTCCTCCACTCCACTATTGAATTGATCCACAGAACTCTGTGCCAAACCCCCAGGGATCGGATTCTTGCCTTTGCTCAGGTAGTCCGATTGGGTTTTAGCTTTATGATTTTGCCCTACGCTTCCAGAACCCTTATTAGCAGGAACTGAAGATGGCGTTGGAGGTTCTAGCATTCATCCTTTGTCTTTGGCAGCCAGAGGGCATTGTCTATGTAAATGTCCATAAGCATGACAAATTCTGCATCTAAAAGGAATGGATTCATAGTCAATCTACTGAATTCCATGTTAGTGAGCCCAAACAAATCTCCAAAGAATCAGGAAGAGGCTTGGATAAATCCATGTCTACATAGACCCAAGCATAAGTAATGAATTTCTTATCTAAAGATTGATGCGCAATCGCTGTTGGTGTTCCCAACAAGGCTGCTATCTGTTTGAGGATGTCTTCCCGCCAGAATTCCAGTGGTAGCCGTGGGAGCCTCACCCAGACCGGGACACAGGCTGGAAGATCCTCAGCCGTATTAAAACCAACATGCCATGGTTTGAGAAAAAGGCCTGCTCGTTCATAAAAGTAAGGACCCCCTTCAAAAATGTGATTACGATCCACTACCGAGGAAAAACTTACCAGGAAGTAATTCTTCCCTGCTAACATAATGTCAAAATCTCCGTCAACTGCCCAGGAGTGCCTAACCCAGGCTTCCAAAGCTGGCTGAGGGATTCTAATTCCTAGGAACTTGCATATCAATGTATGTGAAGAGAGGTAAGCAATGTCCTCCTGAACTGTTTCTTAAGGAATGACTAGGACAGGACGATCCTGCCTTCTGAGCAAACATCCATTAATTTTATTCAGCTTTACCTTCTCACTGGAATATACTATTGTTTGGTCCAAGTCCTTTCCTTCCAACCCACTACCATTCTGCCTGAGCCCTGCTACCTGGTCTCCTGCCGCCGGATCCCCCTCGTGCCCTTCCCCGCGCGCAGACATCACTCCTCTACTCCATTTCCAAAAAAATCAAAAACTTGCAAATCTTACCTCTAATATCCATTCCACCTTGGATTGTTATGAACAATAAATAAATTTAGTTTATTATTGAAGGATATGAAAAATTAAAGAGGTATTTTATACAAATGAAATATTTATAGATAGATTTCAACCAATTTCTAGTTCAATTCATCAAACTTAGCCTCTTGTAAAATGGTGTGTGGGACCAACAATTTAAATTTTACTATTTAGATAAAATACCAAAAACTAGGGTGTTCATTTTAATGGGATTTACACCAATGGAATCCCATTTATTATTATTATT